>JAMWET010003809.1:125000-320000 GCA_024036415.1 Prochilodus magdalenae | reverse complement strand
TCACTGTAGAATGGGATAAATTTGCACTCATCAGTCCACATGACATTTTTCCATTGCTCCACAGTCCAATCTTTGCACCACCTATCAGAGTAAAGACCTTTTTCTTGATTAGCTTCACTAACAAGTGGTTTTCATATGGCCACACAGCTGTTCAGTGACAAGCCTGTGGGTCCTGCTCTTGCTTTCACTACTAAACATAGCAGCCAGCTCTACAGCCCATACTGTCCAGTTTTACCACTCGGCTTCACTAAGCATGTAACTGAGCTCTGGCCACAGACATTCATGATTTTCTTCCCACGTTTCTTCGGCAATGTGGACGGTTGTCCACCATCCTTCCAGGCTACAATGAAGCACTGGTCATTTCTTAAACCGATTCCAGTCATTTCAGCTTCTCCTTAGTTTGTTTTCTTGAAGGGTCCATGTAATTTAACCAAAATGATTTTAAAATGAAAAGAATACATTCAATCGTGAGTGTTTAAACTTAGTTGTATTGCTAATGTGGCATGTGTTTATGATTACACAAGTCGTAAAATGCTTAATTTATCAAACTAAGAATCAATAGGTACCCAAGGTCAAACTACTTTTGCTGGAAGCAAATAATTACTTTATGGGGGGAAAAAAAAAAAATAAAAACAGAACCAAGAGTTCCATGAAACCAGGTTCAGTATCTAGAAAGCAATTTAAAGATCATATATCAGCTTATATTACAATTAAAAGATATTGTTACAAGTTACAGTTTGCAAAATTAAAATAGTAATCAATACCCACTCACAACAGCGTAATCCCTGCTTAATGTTCACTTATTATGGGTGTTAACTTTCAAACAGATCACTTTAGTGTGTATTTAGTGGATGGCCTGTCATCGTGAACAATATGAAGAATGCAGCACTACCAGTTTAAGCCTTTTCTGAGTCAACGCCTTGTATGTGCAATGACCGAAATGCTTGCTTAAAACTTTTAAAAGCTTTTATTCCTGCATTTTTAATTAAAATCTACTGAAAGCCTTTGATTTTAGGGTGGGTTGAGATTTAACGTTAACTTGCTGACTACTGAAAAAAACTGAATCCATTTAGCCATTCCATTTATTTGCAGGCACTTGCACTACATTAGAAATTTTAGAGGCTGACCAGTGATCACATGAATAAAACATTTCCAGTAAATGTTGGCCTTATGTTAACCCCTTACCCTGTAAGTTATGCAAGTGGGCTGGGTAAAATCTCTTCAGCCACACATTTAGTTGGAAAGTGAAATGAAAAAGAAAAAAAAAAGCTTCAGATCAGCATTAAAGGTTTCCGAAGTCGCCAAAAATTGAATGGAATTTGTGGCTTTCAGTTTACTGCTTAATCATTACATTTATTCAGTTCCAGCATAAACAATAACCAAACGCAAATCATTTTCTTCGTAATATTCTAAAACAACAAAGGTCCTGGACATGACGCAAAAACAACACCATTAAAGAAATATGCAAGAAAACAGAACGAGTCAGAAATCTGTGGCTAAATTAATCTGAAACTGACTGCAGCCTTGGCAATTCCTAAATAAGCAGATGCTCAACTTCAGTCCAACAATAACAAGACTGTCAATCACAGACTGCAATCCTTCCAACAAGATGTGGTACATATGTTTATACAACAGTTCTACCATCTTAACAACACAACCTGATTGGTCGAGAAGCATTCTTCCTTGCAGTTATGTGCATCATTAGCATGTTTTTTTATTCCACAGTAGCCGTATCATTCTGCTGAGCTATACGCAAATGATGGATCTTTAGTTTTTTTTTATGTGTTGTTTTTTTCTTTCCTAAGTGAAAATAAATTAGCACGTCCTCTACCGAGAACACAAAATATGGCCAATTCAAAAGATAGGACACATTTTATCTCCTCTTTTTTATATATATATAATATAATTATATTATATATATAATATATATATATATATATATATATTATATATATATATATATAATATATATATATATATATATATTTTTTTTTTTTTTATTAATTTATATTTTAAACTTAAATAAATAAACAGTGCACTAAATCTTGGGTAAAGAATGTGTTACTGCATTAGAAATTCAACAAAACATTCATTTCACCAGTGCTGTTTAAGCTTCTGCATGCGATTTGACCTACAGACTATATGGTCAGATCCTAAAGAGTGTGACGGCATGACTTCTGAACGTGTCACTGCCCCTAAGGAAGTTTGTTAGACAGCGGCTCTGACAGCCAAAAAAGCTAAACCAGCTAGACTTAGATAGATATCACCATGGTAAACAGGGAGAATTGTTTTACAGCCAGACTGGAACAAAACAGCATCATCTTTCCAGCAGCTAACACTCGCAGTCTGAAATGAATTGACTAACATGAGGCAGTGGGCGGAGCCTCCTTCAAATCTGTTCTAATAATTCCCTCTTTTCAGTTCTATTCATATAAAGGTTTTTACGCTATACACATGCTAAAGGTCAGGTTGGTCTATCGGTCAGGCCAATATAGTTAACAGATGTTAAATTTTCAGTAGCATTTAGCACTCTTTGCCCAGCCACACATTTTCTAATGTAATGTAAAAAAACAAAAAAAAAACACAAATATATATATATATATTATATATATATATATATATATATATATATACATATATATATATTACAATTTTTTGTAAGCTATTGTAAGCTATTGTAAGCTATTACAATACATATTTATAATATAATACATTTACTGAATCAGTTCAGCTGGTTACAGCTACAATATAACTAAATAATAATTACATTATAAATTAATTTTGACTGGAATTAGGATAATTATTGGGGAATATGTGTACATGTACCCTTATTTATTAGTGTGCATACGAGAAAGTGGTCAGGTGGATAGTTAACAATTATTTAAACAATAATGATTACTATGCATAATTCAATTCAGCCTCTGTATTGAAAGCTGGTTTAGACCATCAAAACATCCTAATTATTCTGTTAAGGTGGAAACCATTTCCTTGTCGAAGCCCATTTATTTGTAGCTGTGTGCATAAAACTTTATCCAGTGAGAGAGATTAACAGTTCAGGCCTTATGAATTTTTTGAGGCTGCGATCAGCTACTGGTTTGTATTTTCCTTTTTCACCTTAAATGACGCATCTCTTACATTCTGGTGCTGGCATTTAGCTTCTTGTTCGATTTTCCGCCTTCCACCTTAAAAAGGTGCTACAGTTACAGTCCGGTGCCTAAGACACTTTAATAATAATAACTGCACCATTTTCAGCCTGAAAATGCAGATACATGGGCTACAACAAGGATTCTTCTCCTTTCTACGTCTTCCAGCTGGTGCTACAGTGCCAATAAATACAGATCCCACCACTCCCCTACTCCCCCACGCCCAAGTCTTACACATAGCTCCGTTAATACAATTACAAGATTTTTACACTAATATTTATTTCTTTATTTATTTACTTAACCTTCATTTTTACACGGACGATGCAAAGACAACCCAAAAGCGTAACGTATTTCCTAGAAGGTTAGTCATCCGCTGACATGTTTTTGTTCTCATTCCTGAACACTTGCACACAATTCAAAGGCCTGACCCAGCGCGGCTGTTTATGCAGGCCGATGCAAAACACCCTACGATTTCCTTTCTTCAATTTCATTCTCCCTTGCCAAAACAGACTGAGAGTGGTGAAACCGGTCAGTTGCAGATGGAGCCCTGAGGGGGGTTTGTGAGGAGGGGGAGGTGGGGGGCAACAGCGGTAAAATAGCATCTGTTACTCCAAACACCGCCCCCTAAAACCAGCTTCTGGGTGAATGTGAGCTATCCCTGCCCCAGAGAGGGAAAAACGCGGGGTATGCCCAACAACTGTGCGTCGAGGACCCGCTGGAATGCAAGGCATGTGCCTGGAGCGCAGTGACACTACGAGCCTGTGACATGAGCAAATAAGGGCTCTCCACTGGAGAAGAAAGTGGAACAGGGAAACAACTCTGGGGAGGGGCAAAAACACATACTCTAGGTGGAAATGACGAAATGATACAGGTCTACAGGGTTAATACACACCATTTGCACGACTCGCTCCAGTAAGCTTAGACATGGCTAATTGACTGCAGACAGACAGATAACTTTCTTTTTCATTTCTAGAAATTTGCCTCAATAACGACACCATGATACTTACAATTCATTTGCTTCCTGAGCAAATGGGAATAAAGACGTTGAGACTATTAGGAATTGATTTTCAAAATATATAAATGTCATAGTTCAAAAATAATGGCTTCTTTTCTAAAAAACGGCCCCAACAGGAAATTCTTAGCTGCCAGCAGGTGCTTGGCATACACTGCTAATCAAGTTATAGTTTGGCATCATAATTAAACAGTGTGGTTGGTGTAGCTCAGATGGTAACACCACCACTCAGGGTGCCACCTCTACGTGTGGGAGACTGGGGTTCGAATCCCAGTCTAGGTGACTATGCTGAGCTACACCAATAAGAGTCCTTGGGCAAGACTCCCAACACTATACTGGCCTACCTGTAATCATTAACCTTGTAAGTCGCTCTGGATAAGAGCGTCAGCTAAATGCCATAAATGTAAATATAAAATCACTATTAACAATATAAAACCTATTGAGTTGTGAATACATATATAGATTATTCTATCATGCTGTAACTCCATGACTAGTTTACTAGTTTGTAGGAAGCTAAAAAACGGTAGCTGTTTCAGGAATGATGAGCAGAGCTGTCCATAATACCATAATGACGGATAATGCTGTAACATTGAGAATGAAGTTATTATAAGACGATAACAAACAGAATAGGAATCTGAGAAGTGGTGATAAAATAAATGACTATAAACAGGCGATTAGAGTATAACAGACGATTACAGTATAATAACTTCATGGTGTTCCCAAAAAAAAACCTGCTGTCTGTGCTCTGATAAAAACGACTCAAGGAACCTTTGGTAAAGACAGTGGTGCTACAGAGAACCATTGGCACGCTTATAGGGTTCTTAACATTAAATAGTTCTACTGATTGACGGAGAATTTGTTATATATGGTTTTATACATGTATAGATGCATCTGTGGATGCGTTGGGACACATCATCGGTGCTGTTTCCTGAGATCCTTGGGTGTTTCGGGTCTTGCAACATCAGACACCCTCCCCCCGGTTACCCAGCCGGGGCTGATCAGACCTCGACTTGTGTCCCAGTAGCACCTCGACACTCGCTCTGCAGCCTCTGTAGGTGTAAAGTTTGTTTCTGAGTCTATAAAGAACCACTGCTTTTACTAAAGAGCCCTTAAAAGACCACCTTTTCAAAAAGTGTACAGTACTTACAGGGGTTGGACAATGAAACTGAAACACCTGTCATTTTAGTGTGGGAGGTCTCATGGCTAAATTGGACCAGCCTGGTGGCCAATCTTCATTAATTGCACATTGCACCAGTAAGAGCAGAGTGTGAAGGTTCAGTTAGCAGGTAAGAGCACAGTTCTGCTCAAAATACTGCAATGCACACAACATTATGGGTGACATACCAGAGTTCAAAAGAGGACAGATTGTTGGTGCACGTCTTGCTGGCGCATCTGTGACCAAGACAGCAAGTCTTTGTGATGTATCAAGAGCCACGGTATCCAGGGTAATGTCAGCATACCACCAAGAAGGACGAACCTCCACCAGCATCACGTAGTGACCTGGCCACTATCCTGCAAGAAGAATGGCTTAAAATCCCTCTGACCACCGTGCAGGACGCAGTATATGTCATTCCCAAGACCAACTGACGCTGTATCGGCCGCAAAAGGAGGCCCTACACCATACTAATAAATGATTGTGGTCTAAAACCAGGTGTTTCAGTTTCATTGTCCAACCCCTGTACATTTACACCGTATACAGGTATAGTGGATAATAAACCAAACATTAAAAATATGAGTGATTTCAACAATTCCACAGTAGGGTACATGGAAACAAACAAACAAACAGTTGCTTCCACACTACTGACAGATGCTACACGTCCTGGTTACCTAACTTATTCCTGTTTGAGCAGCAAGCATACAAGCGAACTGTGAACTAGGGCACAGTAAGCAAAGGCTGAGGAATGTTGCTCTCAATCGAACAAAGAAACAATAAATAGCCTCTGATTTACTGCTACGCTGTGTTTTTCTGTGGTGTTCATGCAGGGAGGGCTGTATGTGTTCTGAACATTATGTGATGCCAACAACGCCACCAAGTAGCAAATCATACATACCCTCAGGGCTGTTTCATGTGAGGCTTCGGGCGCAGTTTAAAGGGTGGAATGAGGCAACGGGTGCGTTGCCCTTTTCGATCTGAAGGCCTTCCCTTGCATTTTACATCTTTCTGCTTCCACTAAATTCCTATCACTCATGATCGAGACGACACCTGTCACACATTATGACTAATAATGTTAGGAAGGATATAAGGTTATGTAACCCTCAATAAACTCGATTAAACAGCAGGAAATGAAGAGAACCAAGTTGCTTTAACTGAACACTATAATTTAAAATGTTTATTTCCTATATCTATACATATTATCTATCATCTACAGTAATATTTGTATTTCTGTAGATAGATTTTATTGTAGATATACTTGCCCTATTGTAATAAGTGAGTTATATTTATAGCACACTGTTTTATTTATAGTTAATAATCCGTTACATAATTATGTTCATGCTGTACAACCATTCTTTGTATTGTATTACTGTACTGGCTGCTAAATTGCTTTTGTCATCCGTCCGTGCATCCATCCATCTATCCATCCATCCATCCAATGGAAGACATGATGCTTCTAAGTGGCTAGTAAGGCTTGTGTCTGTTCTTTATACAAACCGAAACAACCTTAAAGTTATTATGTATGTATGTATGTATGTATGTATGTATGTATGTATGTATGTATGTATGTATATTTGTGAATATATCGTCAATCCAAAGGAAGACATGTATCTCCATTTTGGTTGACTTTTACTTTTATGCCTCATTTGATCACATGAGCTGCTGTTTACACTGTGTGGACATTGGACCAACAGGAAGGGCCTCAAACTGCTTGGAAGGACATCTGGTTCCATTGACTTCTATTCAAATTAAAAGAGGTTTTTGGCCTCTCCTGTAAAGTTGCCATTTTGGAGATACCTGTTTTTCTTTGGACAGAGACAATATACATTTAACACTTTCGGGCTGCAAAATGGTGCGGTAGGCAGTGCTGTCACCTCACAGCAAGAAGGGCCTGGGTTTGATTCCCAGCTGGGGTAGCCAGAGACAGTTTTGTGCGGAATTTGCACGTTCTCCCTGTGTCTGTGTGGGTTCAGTCCAAAGGCATGCAGTGAGGTAAACTGAAGATGAAGGTCTAGTGGATGACGAACACAAACTGTGCAGCAGCAGAGGCGCTATGCTTTCTGATTTTACATCTACAAGGTAGACCAGAAAGGTAGGAGTGTCTAATAAAGTGGACAGTGAGTGGGCAGCTAGATTGCTGTGTCTAATTCACTCATACCAGCACAACACACACTAACACACCACCACCACCATGTCAGTGGCACTACAGTACTGAGAATGATCTACTACTCACATAATGCATGCTCAGTGGGGGCCCTGTCTATTTAAGAACAGTGTGAAAGGCGGCTAACAGAGTATACAGTGAAACAGATGGACTACAGTCTGTAATTATAAAATTAAAGTCAATTTTGTGATTTTTTTAAGATTATGTATTGGGACATACAACAGATAACAGCTGCTTCGACCATGAAAGGGCAGTAGACTTATAGAAGTGGCAGTAGATTGAAGCACATGACTGAGAATTTTGCATGGTCTTGTAGTAATGTGAAAAACTGGAATTCTGCAAGAAACAGAAGAGATATATAAGCAAAACTGCCAACTGTCAGTCAAGATACCGACTTTATATTAGGTGAAATGTGACTTTTCCCAATAAAAGAACTGGATTAACCCCTAACTGGCTGTGAAATGAACAATGAACACCAAAATCTGAAAGATCTTCCGGATATTTACAGAGCCACAAAATGGCAATGGTGGTTAAATACAACTTTACTAAGTATTACTAAGTGGAGATCAGATTAAACTGTGTATACATCACACTACTCATATATAACATTAAAACGTGTGGCCAATGTTGGAAAGACGAGCCAAAGATGATACATCTCGTGGCTGGCATTTTTAAGCCTTGCTCTTTGCTAAGCAACCTAGTAATTAAGTGGTCTAGCCTTTGCCAAAGGGCAGGTACCACATTTGCTTGACAAGGGTGTACTTTCAGTAGGCTTCCAGTACTGACTCAGTTCAAATCTGACTTGGCCTTAAAGCCAGTAGAACTGGCTGGTGAAGTTGCCAAACCTAATCGAAAGTAGTTAACATATAGGCAGCCCCCCCTTCTCCCAATACTACATCAAGTTCAGACATAGGCACGAAACAATGACTCAGTACCATTGCTTACCTCAAATCCATTACAGAAGCAACTACATCTTCAAACATGTATCTTATTATTACTAGGCTTATTGGCAATAATGGGTCCAGCAGGAATGAAATAAGAAATAAGAGAACCTTCACAGAGAAACTCTTTCTTCCATGTAATGTAAACCATTTGGACTAGCTGTAGTTCATCATGAAATGGCAAAAATGGCAACTGCAGATTTCAAATTATACCATACAAGGTTTTCCCACCAGAAGCAAAATACACAGTTCACTGAAAATATCTTGGACACCAAAGTCTCAGGCAAAGAAGCTCACCAGACCAAAGTTACATTGTGGTGGTAGTAGTAATTTCGGGCTCCTGCAGATGGCGCTGCTTGAGGATGATGAGGCTGTAAATATCTGAGGGGTGTGAGTGACGGGAATCATAGATTGAGAAGAGGCGCTACAGTGCAGTGAATGTCTCATTCCATGTGTGGAAAACGTCTCCAAAGCAGGTGTTAATGACTGGCTAAAAGGAGTAACTGCATTTGGGCGTGCCAAAGACCATAGTGTGAAGAAAGCAGCTGAATCTGCAGGTGTAGAGAAGTGTACAGTCATACCAGCAGTGACAAAAATTCCAGTCTACAGGAAATTCTCTTCTGAATAATGCCAGGGAAGGCATCCACCAAATCTGGCCCAACTGCATAATTCTTAAATGAAGAAAAGGCTGAACATTGATGTAGCCTACATCAAGAAACTTGTCCAGCCCATGTCAAATTAAATCACAGGTGTTATCTGTGCTTGTGGAGGTATTACATGTTATTAGGTATGCTTCAGTGACAGGTGACTAATTTTTAGTCCGCTGAGCTCAGGTAAGGCCATTTATCTGAGCAGTTAGTATGTGTTTGTCACCAAAGTTTGTTCTAACATCAATACAATGAAACCAGTAAATAACACACTGTGATTCTGCGCATGCGATATCTCCTGACATTTCCAGAGCTCTCCTCAAAGAAGCACAGTATCTACAGTTCCGTGCCTGCTTCAGGTAATCAATACTTCATTAAAAGGCCCAACTTTTATCTTGGAGACTCATGACTAAAGTTTGCATAGCATGTTATGTGTACAATTTCAATTTGTTAATGAAGTTTAACATCAAAATAAAAAAACTGAGGCACCAAACACAAACTGAACCGTCATTTCTGAACAGGACACATTTCACAGAAGATGCTCCCCCCATCGTGCAGTAAGGCCTGGCAAGGATGTGTTTCTTCCACGTAGAATATCAAGAAGCCTTCAATTAAAACAATTAATTTAAAGCAGGCAGATCAGATTCTGTATATTCACTATGTGGACTGGGGAGCGAACAATACATCTGAAACTTGATGTTTATGTGCTACATTGTTGTGTCCAATCTTCTCCACAAAAGGCAGGTGTGGCTGCAGTGTCTTCGTTCCAACAAAGCGATAAATCTGATAAGCAAACTGAAGACTCAGACAACTGATTAAACAAGTGATGTCAGGTGTGCTCTAGTTTGTTTGGACTGGAAACCCGTAGCTATGTCAGGCCTTTGTTGAAAAGATTAGACACCCCTATGTCACATCAAACTGTATTTTGACAGATGCCACAGAAAACTAGATTTTGAAATGTGAGAGAATTGTTTTCCCTGATGTGTCATTTTTATGAAATCAGGTGTGCTGATGATGGAATTTAACAAACCCAAGTAATGGCTGGAGAGCAGGACCAAACAGGCATTCATTTACCATCACCCAGTTAGAATCCAGTCTTTGGGGTGTAATAGACTGACGTGACTATGACCTTGTTGGATTGACCTCCTTGGCGATCTGGCTACCACATTTGTGCATGGAAATCACATCACTTTGACATGTGTATAGTGTAGCGGTTGACAACCTGTGGCTCTGGAGCCGCACATAGCTCTTTTACTGCCTCCCTGTGGCTCATCACATCAAAAGCCGGATGGGCTAATATGCATTCATATGCCCTCCAGTTTCTGGTTTTGTGATGCATTTAATCCGTGGAGAGAAACGGGCCATCACCACAAAGTCAAACACTAAACCAGTAAGACTGTATTATACTATACTGTGTTGTATTTTATTGTATTGTATTGTATTGTAAGCATATCATCGCTGTCCAAAGAAAAACAGGTATCTCCAAAATGGCAACTTTACAGGAGAGGCCAAAAACCACATTTAATTTGAATGGAAGTCAATGGAACCGGACGTTTTTCCAAGCAGTTTTGGGCCATTTCTGTCGGTCCATTCTTCATGAAATTTCCTTACAATGTAAACAGCAGCTCATGTGATCAAATGAGTCATTAAAGTAAAAATCAACAAAAATGGAGATACATGTTTTTCATTGGACAGCGACGATATACTGGGACATAAGCACAGTCAATAGCAATAGACATATTTACAGCTAAGATGATAACACATCACTTGCTTTTAAATGGACCGTTTCTACTAAAAACCCAGAAGCATTTCAACGTAGTTTTAAACTGGCCACGACTAGTGAGTAAAAACGACGTAAATGTATTTTGAAGGTGCTTCTGGTGCCTAGCTGCTACTGGCAGACCTGAAGTAGACCCGAAGACTAGAAGCTGCCTTCAGTACTCCCATTATATGCCCCTGTATTCACAGTCCAAACCCTGGGGCTTCAGATGTATCATATTCCACAGAAAGGCAGTTCCACACTGAGACACTTGGATCTCGTGCCTTTCCTCTGCAGGTGTTAAATAATACCTGTTTACAGCAACTCTACAACTGTGTCGTAAGCAGATTGCAAAAAAATACAACAACAAGAGGATCAGAAATGGATCAGACCTGATATAACCCATCCCAGATCCGTTAAAATTCAACATTCTCTTCAGCCCAACACATATTTAATCTAACGTCTTATGAATATTAACAGCTGAAACCAAATTTAACGGCAACAAAGACTTTTGCACAGTGTACTGTGTGTACGGTAGACCACTGTCTCGCATCGTCCAAAAGATGGTCATCTCTGAGTGAAGTCCGGAGATGTTTGCCCGCCTCTAAATTCCATCTGATGTCTGATTAGGTCACTGTGTTCTGGTAGCAAGGAAAGGTTTTACTAACTCTACCTCCCACCACCCTGACAGCAGTTCTCTTTAAGAACACCAGAGCTCCATTCCTGACAGCTAAGGCAGTTGATTAGTGTGCTGCAGACACTGCTTAGCCGCTCGTTACTTGGTTTACTTGCTGTTATTCATTTCTGGAGCATTATTTCAGTTTTACTCTGGCAAGCATTCATCATATTACCAGGTCACTCAAAAACGTTGGGCAGTATTTGAGCCGTTTTCTACAAACAAAGCTTTTGACAAAAAAAATAGCCAGTTTATGAAACATTCAGAAAATAACAATGTAAAATTGAATTTTGTTCAGATTTTAGGATTTTCTGGAAAGCAAAGTGTTGCAAGAGGGAAACAGTGCTCTTTACTCTTTACACGACTGACTGCAGACTACGGCTTGCAGCTCTGGCTCGCTCACTTTCATGATCCAAACAAATCAAGGCTAAAATGGCTAAATGATATCCCGCCCAGAATTATTTCCGACCCAAATACTGTGTATGATCGTGTGATGCAGCAAAAAGTCGGTTGGATACAGACACAAAAAGAACAAGATTGAATTAATACATGGATTATGTGCTCTTAGCTGGATACAAGGGTTTAGATGAGTCACCACAAGCTATGAAGGCCTTAAACTGAGGGGGAGAAAAAAAGTCCATGATGACATTACTATTACAATTGTCGTGTCAAACGCTGGCGACACACTCACGCTAAAGGCTGCGAAAACGTGGGAATCACTCGCTGCATGTCTGCTAGTAGCCTTTAAAGAATGCTGCCATCAAAAATAATTACAGGTATTAGTGTCCAAGAGACGTCTCTTTCACCTCTCGTCTTTGGGGCTGAACCTGAACTGACACCTCTGCTGTGCTGCTTTCTCTCAACAACAAAACAATAATAAAAAAAAACCAACACGTGTTAACAAAGGAACGACCTGCACATCTTTTGATCTTCTCCCTCTCTGGAGAAAAAAAAAAAGACAGCAACAGAGCTTTGATTAGTGAGCTCATAAAACTGTCATATCATTAAAACGTACAGTGGCAACTGCAGGGCAGTGACAATATGTTCAAGTCTGACATCTATATGATTCCGTCAGCAGACGGTCTCTGCCAAGATCTTCAGGAGGAATTCAGACGAGGCTGTCAAGTACAGCTTAATGGGAAGCAAAAGGCATCCCAAAGGAAATGAACTTTTATAACCCCAGCAAAATAAGGGCAAGCTTTTCATATATGCCAAACTCATTCAAGTTCGCTGTTTGTTCTATATCAAAAGCAAATCAAGAGGAAAAAGTGCAGTGGCTGTTCTGTTCCCTTCGATAAGAATTTGCTCCCTTTCTTTCACTGTAAAGCTACCATAGACCTCTCTTTCACTGTAAAGCTACAGTAAACCTTTCTTTCACTGTAAAGCTACTGTAAAGCTACTGTAGACCTCTCTTTCACTGTAAAGCTACAGTAAACCTCTCTTTCACTGTAAAGCTACAGTAAACCTTTCTTTCACTGTAAAGCTACTGTAGACCTCTCTTTCACTGTAAAGCTACCATAGGCCTCTCTTTCACTGTAAAGCTACCATAGACCTCTCTTTCACTGTAAAGCTACTGTAAACCTCTCTTTCACTGTAAAGCTACTGTAGACCTCTCTTTCACTGTAAAGCTACTGTAGACTTCTCTTTCACTGTAAAGCTACAGTAAACCTCTCTTTCACTGTAAAGCTACAGTAAACCTTTCTTTCACTGTAAAGCTACTGCAGACCTCTCTTTCACTGTAAAGCTACAGTAAACCTCTCTTTCACTGTAAAACTACTGCAGACCTCTCTTTCCCTGTAAAGCTACAGTAAACCTTTCTTTCACTGTAAAGGTACTGCAGACCTCTCTTTCACTGTAAAGCTACAGTAAACCTCTCTTTCACTGTAAAGCTACAGTAAACCTCTCTTTCACTGTAAAGCTACTGTAGACCTCTCTTTCACTGTAAAGCTACTGTAAACCTCTCTTTCACTGTAAAGCTACTGTAGACCTCTCTTTCACTGTAAAGCTACTGTAAACCTCTCTTTCACTGTAAAGCTACTGCAGACCTCTCTTTCACTGTAAAGCTACTGCAGACCTCTCTTATACTGTAAAGCTACTGCAGACATCTCTTTCACTGTAAAGCTACTGCAGACCTCTCTTTCACTGTAAAGGTACTGCAGACCTCTCTTTCACTGTAAACCTACTGTAAAGCTACTGTAGACCTCTCTTTCACTGTAAAGCTACTGTAAACCTCTCTTTCACTGTAAAGCTACTGTAGACCTCTCTTTCACTGTAAAGCTACTGTAGACCTCTCTTTCACTGTAAAGCTACTGTAAACCTCTCTTTCACTGTAAAGCTACTGTAAACCTCTCTTTCACTGTAAAGCTACTGTAAACCTCTCTTTCACTGTAAAGCCGCCGCAGACCTCTCTTTCACTGTAAAGCTACTGCAGACCTCTCTTTCAGTGTAAAGCTACCGTAAACCTCTCTTTCACTGTAAAGCTACTGTAGACCTCTCTTTCACTGTAAAGCTACTGTAGACTTCTCTTTCACTGTAAAGGTACTGCACACCTCTCTCTTTTACTGTAAAGGTACTGCAGACCTCTCTTTCACTGTAAAGGTACTGCAGACCTCTCTTTCACTGTAAAGGTACTGCAGACCTCTCTTTCACTGTAAAGCTACTGTAAACCTGTCTTTCACTGTAAAGCTACTGTAAACCTCTTTTACTGTAAAGCTACTGTAGACCTCTCTTTCACTGTAAAGCTACTGTAGACCTTTCTTTCACTGTGAAGCTACTGTAAACCTCTCGTTCATTGTAAAAGCTACAATCTGGGATTTTCATGGATGAATGTGCTCCTCTTTTGTGATATCAACTTTAGCTGATGTTATTTGGCAGGCAAATAATACACCATGTGTTTGAAATCAAGGTAAGTTATGATATCAATGCAGGACTGAAAAACGGAAATGCAGTATCATGGTACTATAGTATATTCAGAAAATATCAAGACACTGAAATGTATCAGTACATTCCGTCTATGGCTCTTAGCTCTGTAGCAGTAATGGTTATTCTGAAAGAACACAAAACAACAGCAGGGGGCAATGTGGTTTCCATTTTGCTGCACCAAAATACAATAAATAATTTTGCACAGATGCAACTTTCCATGATGCTGGTGATGTGAAAGAAAGCAGCAAACAGCCGATTGAGACTAAATATTGACAAAACCGCATGTTATACTTTTTAATTGGATGGAGACTGTACTAAATCTTAACCCATGAAGTTCAGCGAAGTAGTAAGATGTAGATTTATCCCACATTCAGAAAATTCCCCACATTTTGTCACTACTGAAACACATAAAAAGGTGCGACTGCATCCCTGTCCTCCATGGTCGCAGTTAGGTCCCATCTTTCTGATGTAAACGTGTCCCAAAGTGTGACAGTCAGTGTGTAACCTAAGAAAGTGTCACTATAGAAACTATAAATTTTGTGCTTTAATAAAAATGTTATTCATGAATTTGTGTGTCTACAGCAGTGTGTGCCAGTCATGTACAGGCTAGTGTTTAAGCGCTCAAATTCCCCAAACACCAAATTCCCAAAAACACCAATGTTTTTTTGTACTGGTAGAGCCAAACTGGAACGTTCATTCATTTGTTTTGATACAGTAAACATAACTGATGTGTAGGGTCACAAGTCTTAAATGGTTTTAACTGTGATTTTAACCAGTGCAGTAACCCATATGTACCGTACTGCAAGCCAAACACAATAGCAGTGCTTGAAAAGTAAAAGCCTAGAGAAGGTAAAGCCTGCACTGTAGATGTGTAATCATGTACCGAATATTTACCCTGTTTTTAAAAAAGGTACTACTCCGGCCCCACGTATGTTTGATGACACCACCTCAGCATAACAACTCTGATAGTTTGAGATAGTCTAACAGCCAGAAAGATAAATGTCAAAATGTAAAACAAATTTTAAAAAAAAGCAAACCAAAAAAAAAAAAAAAAGGAAACAACAGGATACCTCTGACTCACATCTGCGCAAACTGAGATTCCCAGCAGCAATTTGCATATAAGCGTTTTTCCATGAGAAACATGCCATTCATTTCAGAAAGGTGAGTGGCCTCAGTGTGGGAGGGCCCACATTAAGAGATAAAGTGTGAATGCAAAACTCACTGTTCTAGGAGCTGGTCATATCTGGCCTGCATGTCTCTCTCCGAACTCATGGCTCGATCTTTCTCAAGGACTGCGTTATCTCGTGTTTCACGAAGGTTTCTGTGGAAAGGTGAATCATAGACGCACAGCCATAAACTTACTGCTAAGTGTCAGACGCGAAGAACCAATTTCCAATTATAGGCAAGCCATTTAGCAACAACAATTAATCATTCCCCACCTACAGACATTAAACAAACTAACATTTCACACATTCTCAAGTGCATATTCTTGCAAACGATGCTAAACGAGTGTGGGTTGCTGTACATGACCTCAATCTAATATAAATTAATATATTAATATTGTTCGCAGATAAACGGCAAGTTTACATTTAGCCCCATAACAGCACCCCTAGTGGCCATTTTTAAAACAGTACCCCTGCCTTCAGTAAACACAATGTGGAAGATCTGTCACATATTTTGTTTCTATGAAGTTATTTAACAACACTAATGTCCAGAATAATACAGTATGCAGAGGCATTAACAAAAACATGACACTCTAGCATAGCATTTCTTGTTTTGTCAGAAATAATTAAGAGCTTATTTTTCTATTTATCAATTTTCTATGATTATATTTTATATCACTATTTACTGATATATTTACTATACTACACTATCTTTACTATACTATATTCATTATATTTACTACACTTACTATATTATTCTATATTTACTACAGTATACTCACTATATTTGCTATACTATACTCACTGTATTATTACACTTACTATATTTACTAAACTTCTATATTTACTACAGTATGCTCACTATACTTGCTACACTATACTTACTATATTAACTATACTATACTCACTGCATTTATTACACTTACTATATTTACTAAACTATTCTAAATTTACTACAGTATGCTTACTATACTCACTATATTTACTATACTATAATCACTGTATTTTTTACACTTACTATATCTGTTATACTATTCTATATTTACTACAGTATGCTCACTATACTTGCTACACTATACTAACTATATTTACTATACTATACTCACTGCATTTATTACACTTACTATATTTACTAAACTATTCTAAATTTACTACAGTATGCTCACTATACTCTATACACTATATTTACTATACTATAATCACTATTTATTACACTTACTATATCTGTTATACTATTCTATATTTACTACAGTATGACTCACTGTATTTGCTATCTTATACTCACTATATGTACTATACTATACTCACTATATTTGCTATTCTATACTTACTATATTTATACTATACTATATTCATTACATTTACTATACTTACTATATTTACTCTGCAAAAGCAGAATAATAGGTGATGCTGGACTTGGGCTGCACACCCAATTCACATATACCTTGTTGTGGCTTTATATTGCTGTAATATCTAAATTGGTAAATACGTGGGGTAACCTTAATTAATTGTGATTATCTCAAGTATTTGCAAGCAGGCAATAATTAGAAATAAAACCATTACATTTCCGGCATTGTAATCCAGTCAGATTTGTCCCAATTTCCTCTTTTTATGGATATTTTTGTATCAGCAAATACTAATCTATATGAGAAAACATGGAATATCAGCATCATCCAACAAGACTTATAAAGGTGCACCCAATAAACCTTAATCATCTTATACAATGACCACACTACCCATAATTCAGCATGTCCCAGATGGGGTTCAAGTGCTAAATAATTTGTGGAGTGAACAACAGGAGACCTATGTAATGCTAAAGAGGTCTAGAAAGACCTATGCAATGCTAAAGAGGTCTAGAAAGTGAAGGCTAACAGTACTGTGGTCCTCTGCAACTGGTTTTGTCAGAATATCTCTATTTTATAGATGTTTATGTATACTGGACCTATATATGAAAACCATTAAATATCAGCATCATGCACACAGACGCACCCTATAAACCTTTCAAAAAATTATTTTAATCCCATACAATCTCACAAACAGTGCTATCGGGTTTTTAATAGCTTGGTATAACAAAACATGGCTCAGCCAGTCTTACTTATAGGATGATCACACTAGCCATAATTCAACATGACCCAGATGGGGTCCAAATTCTAAAAGATCTGTGGGGGGAACAACAAGGGATCTAGGGGAAGTAGATGCCCTTTAAAGTTTGCTTACACTGCGAAAGCAAACAGCACTGTGGTCATTTGCAGCTGGTTCCCTTTCAGGTTCTCTTTAACAGAGCTCTGTTTGGTTCATCTAAAGCTATTCGAAATACACCCACAATACAAGAATGTGGAATGATAGGATTGAAAATGACCGGAGATGTAGTTTTGTGACTTCTACACTCTCAATCGCTCTCTCTTTCGGACTGACACACTTATTAGGTCAAAGGTCAAAGCATCACAGAGAACAAAAGAGGGAGTGTATGATGGTGATGTTGTCTAACTTTCCTAAAGCACTGAGGCACAAAGAACACCGGCTGCTGAGCCACTGCACATAAGCACAAACACACCTGTTCTCCCTCTCGTACATCTCCTTGGAGGCGCGCTGCAGGCACTCTATCTCGTGGCTGGTCTTCATGCGAATGTGCTCCAGCTCGTCTCTCAGTTTGTTCTCGTACTCTGTCTTATAGTGATCCCTGGTGGAGAAACCGGATATAGCTTTACACATTAGAGCTGGGCTGCATACTGACAGACCTAACACATGTAGCCCTAGCAGACCTGGCTAAGAGTTGTTTTATTCTACATTTATAAAAGTTAATTTAACAAGGTTCTCTCGCTTTACAGTTCTTACTCAGTTTTTTTTTTTTTGGCATGGATACTTGGGTAATTTATTGATTATTCAAAGTGGCAGAACTCAAATTCTGAAATCACTAAATGAATGTAAATGTGATTTTTGATTCTGTAAAATCAAAATGTAATTCATGATGTATTAGACTGGCCTGCCAGAGACTTTACAAATAAGAAGGCTGGGCAATGGATGAAATATGAACGGAAAAGGTTGTAACGCTAAACGTGGCATCTGTTTACTGAGAACAGATCAAACTGAACAATCTAAAAAGTCACAATGCCGGTGCATTATTGAGCCAAATGCTAAAAACTATACGATTTTATGAGTGATTTCAATATAAATGTTTTAAACCATAATAGGACCTTCAGTTTAGAGCAGTATTTCTTAACTTGTGGAGCGCAGAGCACCCTCTAGTGGACAGTGGGCTTGTACTGAGAGACAGTAGTTTGTAGTGGGCTGGAAACATCACATACAAACACATAGTCAGTGGAGTATTCTCAGTGGAAACAAGCTGGACTGCAGCTCCAGATCACAGTCCACTTTTATCTGCATAGTTCATCCATTTCTATCCCCTGCCCCCTCCCGGTTTTAACATCATTGCAAACATAGGTTTTGTTTAACAATATCTTTAACATATCTCCAAATTTGGTTTCTGTGTCCTGATATGGACAATATGATCTTTACTCAGCCCCAATCCTCAGGTTATCAGAAACAGCACTTAAGGAAAAAAGGAAACTCATTTAAAAACATCATTGGAGGGCACAGTATACATTTGAAATCCCAAACTATATAGATGACTTCCATAAAACCAGCACAACAATATCAACAACTGCTTTACATTTCAGTGTATTATCACTCTCATCTTCTAATTCTATGATAATGTATTGAAATTGTTACAGGCTATTCATTTATTATTATTATTTTGTCCAGGTTCTGCATCCCACATGTACCACAAACCCTTTATGCAGGTAATTAATTCCATGTATACTAAATTTAGTAAGTGTACACATACAAACATGCCTTTGTGCAGGTCTACAATTAAACCTAAACCGGTAGCGTTTGGGTTGGTAACATTTAATCCCACATTTCAGCACAGACCTGGAAGCCACATATTTATCATAGGCCTCCTCTCTGGCCTTCTTAGTGTCCTCCAGCTGGATCTGCAGTCTCTCCAATCGGTCCTCCTCATGGGCACAGCGCACATTCAGCTCCATGTTCTGCCTGTTCAGATAGTCCTTATCCTTCTGGAGTAGAGTCACTGACTGCTGAAGAGTGGAAACCTGCAAGTAGGGAGGTAGAGAGACAGAGGAATTTCTCAAGGAACGGTATCGGCTTATATAAGAATGAGTTACGACTAATAACACAAGTCTCTCCTAAACATGAAAATCCCATGACTTCCACAGCATATTGTCCTATTTTCATCACCACCATCCAGAGCAGCAGCAGCTGCATAGATCATATATTACACACAGTCAGTGTAATCAATGCACCCATAGTTGCAGGCTCTTACTCCAGCTTTCGTTGTTTCTGTACTGAACTGTAAGAGGTAAGCTACAACCACAGACTCTATCCAATCAACTAACAGTGCACAAGTGTCTGGGATTCAGCGTGCGCTACTACAAGCACTATAAAGGGTTAAACAAGGAAAATTCATTAGGCTATTAATAAAGGTTACCTCTTTAGAAAGGTCATTCCTCTCTTTGGTCAGGGCAGTCTGCGTCAGGTCCATCATCTCCAGTTTCTTTCTCAGCTCTCTCACCTCCGTCTCATAGCCATCTCTCTCTCTGAGGCAAACAAGACCATTCATTAAAGGAGTAGAGCTCCTAATGGCACATACCAATCACCCTTAATCACTAGTCATATGTACTATCAAACTCAGTCATATCAGTTAGATATGCAAATGCTTGGAGATCTTTAAATTAGTTATTAACTGTTTGTTATCTAATGAGTTTAATGTTATTTAGATGTGATCTTATATGAATAAATATAAATAATATTGTTTTTATAAATAAATGTGCAGTCACAATCCTGGTTATTAGTCTTGCAGCCTACAAAAATGTTCTCTCACCGTTTGACTTTATCGTAGTTCTGCCTTTTGTAGTCGCCCTCCTGTATGAGCTGCTTGGTGTCGGCCAATTCCAGAGTCAGTCTCTGACAGCGGATCTCCAGCTCTGAGCGCGCCCTTCTCTCCTCTTCATAGCTCTGAATGAAAGGATGCACAACAAGAAATAAGCGGCATCAGAAAGGAAAGGCTGAAACACTGCTTAGACGTTCAGTGAGAATGAATAAAGCTAAACTCCAATAGACTAAATAAGTGAATATATGTCAATAAGTGAATATAACCCATGACATTGCAGAACAATCAATCACTAAATGGGCTAATTTTGCAGATCTGCCTCTATATAGTTTCTATATACAGGCTTTATGGACAATGAATTGTACATTTAAAGACATTAACAGTGTTTACGTATAACTTCAAAGCATTTTATTTAAAATATAAAAAAAACAGTTTTCCATGATATGGGCCTTTAACACAGAGTGGACAAAGTGACAGCCACTCAGTGCCTTAACAATCCAAACACTCTTACAGTATTACTAAATATGCTTGTCTGTTTCTCATGGAGCTCACTGAGATAAGCTCAGAATACTGCTGAAAGTGCTGATTCTGTGTTTATGTTTGCACATAGACAAACAGACAAGGAGATATTTTATTATAAATAATAAATGTTAAAGAAAAAAAAAAGAAGAGGAAGAAAAGTCAAAAGCACAGTTTTGAGCCCATCAACAAAAAAAGTAACCTAAAAATGTAATTTAGTCAAATATATTTGAGATGCACTGATCCCAGAGTACTGATCGGATAGAAGTGCTATTTCATTTTTTATTTAAATTCTGTGTATCTACACACCCCACTGTGTTCAACATCAAGCTGTAACTAGAACAAAAGAGCAAACAAAAAAAAAACAAAAAAAAGAAAACATAAGAATAAAAAAAAACAAAAATAAATTAATTAAAATATAATATTATTTATTATAAAATAATAATAACTTTCACTTGAGAAGCAAATAAGTACCCGCACAGGGTTTTATTCTGTCACAGCGAAGCACTGAGAAAAAAACTGCGGCAGATATCCCATTTGCTAATTTGCTTGAACACAGCTGTTTTCTTGTAACATGATAACGCATAATTACAGAGCTCCGGTCATGTCAATGAAAAAAAGTTTTAATATCTATCATGTGTTCAAATAGCCCATTTTGGGTAAAGAGCAGCCCCAGCTAAGGGATGGTATCAGATAGGTACACCACTAATAGCAGTGCAGTTATATCTAGCTTATTATGGGCAACATGATTATATTTATTGTTTGTCAGATAAATTATCATTGGGACACACCTCCTTCAAGGGGACACAACTTGGAAATGGACTATGATGTATTTGTAAATGTACTGCCCCTTTTACCTCCCTAGGTTCTGACTGGGAAGGGGTAAGTGAGGAACTACTGTCTCTTCTGTTCCTGTTGTTTGTTGGGTTAAGGCCACTAGATGGGGTAGAGGAGCAGACTGGATGCAAGCCTTGTCCCCATTAGTGTCCATACCAGTCTGTAATCAGTAATCAGTAATCTGCAAGAGCTTTTTAAAGGAGTTTAGTGTAATGTTCAGCACCTCTGACGAAGGCTTTGAAGTATAGACTGAAACATCCATTTTAAATACGAGCTATTTTTTAAATACGAGCGTATTTTGAAATACCGTCTCCACGGTATATAGTGAGAGGTACACATTTCTTCACGTATCAGATGTTGTCTGATAATAATAATACTATTTTTTATATTTATATATTTAATTTAATATTTATTATTATTATTATTATTATGAAACATCTGAGCATATTTTGTATACTGTCAGTTTCTCAGGAAAGCTGACTAACTATGTGCTCCTTTAAATAGATTAAATGCAGTGCTGTATGAAATGTGCTGAATGAAACAGAAAAAAAATCACTGCACTCATAGTTGTTTCATGTGACACCCCAGGTATCACCTGTTTTAACATACTACACCAGAGGAAAATTTCAGTTTGTGCGGCGTACTGTGTATCAAAAAATGGCTTTATTTTTATACACATCACCCAGACCTACTTGAGGCACATGCAACTGTTCCAACTGGACTTTCCTTCAAGCCAGACTTTCCTACCTCCATTAGGGATTTGATCTGACTGCGATGGCTGTCCAAGTCATCAATCAGACTGTTCTTCTTCACCTGCAGCTCGGTCACCTGAGCCTTCAGGGGAGTCACCACCTCATAGAAGCGAACCTAAACCAACAGAGCACAGACTCAGTCAATCTGGGTGGACCGGATTAACTTCAGATACTACCTGATAGGATTTCAGACTCTAAATCGGATTGCCTCCTGAAATCTTCGGTCACTGATCACCTGGGTCCATTCAACAGGAACATCGGTCATCATCAGTGAGTAGACTCACTCCCATCATAAAAGTTCCAGAAATGCATTAATAGTAGTGCACAAATAGTAATGCCAAATACATAACTCTATAATAATTAGTATATATATATATATATATATATATATATATATATATATATATATATATATATATATATATATATATATATATATATATATATATATATATATATATATATATATATGATTGACATTATGCTCTGGAACAGCCCTCAATTATGCTTGTAATGTCGGCATCAGCATGGTATCAGCTATTGACCAACACACAAAGTTTATGTATTCATATCAATATTGGAACTGGAAAGGTTGGATCGGTGCATCCCTAGCTTTAACGACTATCTGCAACTACCGCACCTAATCCAGTTCATGACAAAGCTCAGGCTTTAACAATCTCCTGCTGAGAAGATGTGTTATTAAATTACTGAGCTCTAAGCAATACAAAAAATTATAAATTGCAATCAGTTGCCTAATTTACAGCCTAATCCACACTTATGGAAAAGCTGGAGTACTCATGTTTAGCCAGTGGAGGTCTAAATCTGTGCAGGGCAGTGGGATCCCCAGGATTCCCAATGAACTGCTATTAAAGCTGCTATTAAAATTGCAATCAGTCCTAATCCACAAAGAAAAGCTAAAAGCTGTAAGTGGAGGTCTAAATTTCTGGGAATGTTCTAGATGGTCAGTGATGCTTACAGCCACATATTCAGGGATGGAGAGCCTGTCCTCAGGAACCTCTCGTAGTTCCGAGTATCTCTCCTCCGTCAGCTCTACGTCTCTCAGGCTGCGGCGGATGTCCCCAGCTCGATCACACAGCTGCCTGTTGGTCTCCTCCAGCTGTTTCTGCCGTAGTAAAATGCTGTCCATCTCCTGTTTCCGCAGAGCCTGCTGCTTTCTGTGGGATAGAGTACAGGACTGAAGAGCACCTTCATAAAGCATTTCACAGACAGACTGATAAATAAGACTACAAGGCCAAAAGTAAGTGCATAGCGCTGCTAATTACTCAGTTCAGGTGCTCCAGCCACAGCCACTACTAATAAAACCAAGTTGTATAAAATTAAGCACACAGCCATGCAATCTCCATAGACAAATAATGGCAGTAAAATTGGGTGTACCAAATAGCTCACTGACCTCACACACAGCACTTTACTATACTTTCACACTCTGCTACCAGTCAGTGAGTGAAAGTTCTACCCTGTTTGATTCGTCACAGGAGGCCAGAGTGCAGAAACTTCCGCTATTCTCTAGAGCATCACTGACTACAGAGTTTAAACCACCTCTGGAAGCAATATGAAATGGGTTTCCACGGCCGAGGAGCAGTATCAAAGGCCAATAGACAGACAAATAGAGGGAGAAACAGAAGCAGAGATGATAGAGAGATAAACTGTCACAGCTTGAAAGAATCTGTAGGCACGGTACCAGCAATATCAACAGTTCCTGAATTAAGCACATACAGTATTTCATTACAACAACACGACATATAAACACTAGGGGTGAAACGACACACTCAACCCATGGTTTGACTACGTTCATGTTGTTGCACAGATTTCTAACGACAGTGAAGCTCGAGGTGTTAATCGGTGTTGGATGCTTTAAAACTTTGGTGTTTAGCCAGTGCAGCAGACCTGGATGACAAACAATAAAATGTCCATCCTCCAAGAT
Organism: Prochilodus magdalenae; assembly: GCA_024036415.1. Lineage (NCBI taxonomy): Eukaryota > Metazoa > Chordata > Actinopteri > Characiformes > Prochilodontidae > Prochilodus > Prochilodus magdalenae. The sequence goes on along the minus strand of JAMWET010003809.1, from coordinate 295,461 downwards.
GCAGTCACAGCTCCACATGGCACACTGTACCAGTTTTACACTGCGATATCATGAGTTCACAGCACACTGCTACCTCCCTAATAAACACATGTAAGATTAGAGGTGCACAGTTTGGCATATGTAGCCATATTGACTGGCTATAATAAACGGAGTACAATGTTTCTGCAACGCTACAGTTTACAACGACCTTAGTAACTAACAAAACACTGGCATGTGTAAACGCTCAAGTGTCCGGATGCAATCCCAGATATACCCAACATCTCCTCTCCTTATATAATTTGAGCTAAAAGTGTACATGGAGTAAATAGAGCAGCATTCAGCCATAAATCCCTACCACAAGTGGTCAATACAGCTGCAGCTAAAAGGCATGGAAACGATCACAATATTCCTAAAGGAGTGTCTGGGTCCTCTTTTGTAACCTCCTTTGGGTTCAATGTGGCTCTTTTTTTTTTTATTTAAATTTAAATTTTAAATTTTAATTTAAATCCCTTGTTGATCCCAGTGGGGAAATTTAGTCTCCGCATTTAACCCATCCGTGAAGTGAAACACCACAAACACACTCACTAGTGAACACACTAGGGGGCAGTGAGCACACTTACCCGGAGCGGTGGGCAGCCCTATCCACAGCGCCCGGGGAGCAGTTAGGGGTTAGGTGCCTTGCTCAAGGGCACCTCAGTCGTTACTGTAGGCTCAGTGAATCGAACCGGCAACCCTCCAGTCACAAGGCTGGTTCCCTAACCTCCAGCTAACGACTGCCTCTATTAACTTTTAACTCCATGGTATTAACATCCATCTCAGGTGGATGGATAGCAAAACCCCTGGCCTATAATTACTAAGACTTTCAGACTCTTCATGCACTATGCATTATTAAGTAACTATGATGAAACTAGCATGTGGGGTGTGCAGTCATGAGAGTGAAGTACACGGCAACTTTAATCATCTAAATTTAAAGGTATCTGATACATCAGTGTCATACTCATCACAATTCAGCTTTATAATTAGTGTAATAACTATGTGTATATATATATACACACAGATTTGGTCAAGATTTGATTTCCGATATTTTACAGAGATTCACTAACGCTAGGCCTACACCACTTGACTGCTGATGATGCTCAGACAAATGAAACTACCTAAACAGAACTTGTTTTATTTTTTCTGCACTGCACTTTACAAACTGACTTTGAATATCACAACTATTTAATACAAGACTTCAGGAAAATGCATATGTATTTTAATCTCTTGTACTGACCTGTTCTCGTCCTGCTGGAGTTTGAGCTGGCTGTCCAGCCGAAGCGCCAGGACCTGCTTCTGGTGCAGAGCATCATTTAGCTGCTCCTCCAACTCCTCAATCTAAAACACATCACAAACACATCAGTCCACTCAAACCAAAACGAATCCAAGATCTACACCCTGCTAGAAGTTCAGACTACATCCTCATGACTCTTTAGCGTGGCATATATGCACGGCAGCACTTCGTACTTTGGTAAGGTGTTCCACTTTGAGGTTATCAATGATGAGGTTCTTCTGCGACAGCTCTATTTTCAGGAGCTGGAGGTTGTGGAGCAGCTCTTTTCTTTCCAGCAACTGCTTGGTGACCTTCCGGGACCCGTTCTTTTCATCTGAAGAGGAGATGTCCTCCGTGGGAACGGTGGTCTCCAGACTGATGTCCTCAGACTCCAGGGAGCTGGAGATGTTGGCAGTGGCATCCTTTGGCTTTTTGGGTGGCATTTCCGTGGCTTAAGAAATAAAAAAAGAAAGAAGATAATTTAAGAAAAGCAACCATTCTCAGCTAAACGTAAAGTAAACTCTACGGGTATTGTTGATCATGTGATTATGACAATAACAACATAGAGATGACAACTGGAGAAGATCCCAGTGACTTACAATGCGATCTCCAGTTCCTCCAGGACTACAATAAAATGTCTATGTTACTGCATAGAGTACAAAATGACCTACAATCCTGTGAAGTCAGCCATTCTTATTTTCGATGAGTTATGGTGCACTAAATTTCTCTGGCTCTCAGGACCGCTGACACAGATAAACATCTCACCAAGGGTGAGCCTAAATTCAAATTAGTGAGTCTCTAGTGTACATACCCTTGGTTCCCTAAGAGCTAGTGATAGGGTACAGGGCTTGTAGGAAAGGGCACGTGATGTTCTGCCCGGTGGAGTTCCGCTTTTGTCACAGATTTTCAAAGATGGATTTTTAAAGCTGCTTTCCTTCTCCTGTGCTTTTATTCATGACATGATCAGTTGGTTAGTCAACCGCAACTCAACTTTCATCACATAACAGTCATTATCATGCTTTTGGATTTAATTGGAGAGCAGTTACATTCAGATCAAGTGAAGAGTGTAGGAACAAGAGTAAAGACCTAATACAACACCACCAAAGAGGAAACCCAGTGTCTTGTGATGTCTATAGTTTTGCAACATATAGTATCAAATAATAAAAAAATTAAAAAACCCAATAATAATAATAATAATAATAATAATAATAATAATCACAGCCTCTTTGCTAGTAAAACAAACTAATTTAGTCAGATATCCAGCTCACCTATGAGCTGAACTGCAAGTTACTGAGAGAACTGCTCTTTGCCCAACAGTGAAAGAGCAACTCAAGTCAAAGATGGAGGATTTGACGCCACTTGCTGTCAGGCAAAGCCTTTAATTAGTAAGGTTCTAGGGGGGTTAACCTTTAAAGCTAGGCTGGTAATTTAGCCCCTTGCTAAGACTCCCACTGAAGATCATCTAGAGTGCCATAATACACTTCTACTAAATTGGCACATTTACAGGGATTGAGCCTTGACCTCAATTACATTATTCATTCAGAATAGTTAAATATTAAATATTATTACAAAATACAATATGAAAAATATTCACAGGTCCTTACAGCAATAGAGCTTTTTAGAGAAGAACTCTGAATTTCCTAAAGTAAAAGGATTTGTCTTATTCTCATTGCATTGTTATTACACCTTATTTAGAAGTCTGCTGGAACTTTCTATGAATACAGTTCCATTTATGTCTCATTACCTTTTTGACAGCCATAATGTGACTGATGTTGTTATCTTTGTTTATCTGTGAAAAGTGAAGGGGTTTGTATCTTAAAATTAGCCTTTAGATCTAAAAGTGTCTGTATTCACCAGTAATATGGTGATTTCAGGTTATCCCACCTCACTGTTGCTGTCTCTTTGAAATATATTCATTAAGGTCCTTCAGTGACACTGGACTTCATTTTCAAGCAATATCGTAATAAAAGAATGATTTTGATCTATTTACTTATTTAACACGAGAAGTCATTTCAACCCGTGTCCCATGTTTTATGCGCAACCCTGTCACCTCATAAACATTTTAATATATTCATATACAAATACAGACACATATACACATAAATAAAATTAGTACCTAGCATGGAACATATGCACACTGTCAAGCTAACCACGACTGAATGCTGCTTAATTGAGACTAAATTGGGAAAACTGTTCTCCATTTCTTGGGTGGACAATGGTTTAAAACTAGGATTTTTTTTAGAAATCATATTTCAAGCTCCCCTTCTACTCTACAATGTTTATTGTATACAATGCCATGATAATCTCTGGGCACGCTGGTCAAAATTTGTGTTACAGTGAACATCTGAACAAGTGGAAGATGACCTGACCTGTAAAAATGGTACAGTAAAGATACGGTAAGGATGACATACTTATATTAATATTTCAAGCAAAATTATTTGTAATCTCTGTTTTTTACAGCTTCAGAATAGAAGAGGGCCAATAGTAGAAGTTTGGGCACTCTGCATGGTCAGTCCTGAGTATCACCCCCTTCGGCGAGTATCGCAGGTCGCAAACACTTCCGTTAGCCAGAACAGAATCTTCCTGTTCCTGCTTGAAGGATTTTCACTCATTCCTCATTCTTGCAAAGGGCTTCAACTTCTAAGAGATCCTCAGGTCCTCTGCCTATCTGCCTGCCTATCCACAGGGCTTCAATGATGTTTGTGTGAGTTTTTTTAGGTTTAGGTTCATACACTAATTTTGATAAACACATGGAAAGGAGGTGCCATGTTTCACTTTAATCCTTTTGAGGGATCAGTTCATCTTTATTAGTCACCGTAACTAAAACTCTTTGGACCAGGAGTGCCTAAACATTTACCGGCCATTGTATGGCACTGATAATGTATAAAAATCAGAGACACTGGAACATGATCTCAGAGCTCAACCCTGTTATCCATGCATCCGTAGTGGATTTATTTCCTATAGTGTCTGATGTGCCAGGCTGATGATGTTTTCTGAAGGTTAAGCACTTGAATAATACTCAGGGTCAAATACAAAAAGGTCTTAGACATTTGAAGTAAACAGTGAGTGCCAGTTAGCAGCAGGTGATCTCGCGAGATTTCAGATGGCTTTCTCTTCGCCAGCTTCTTGTTCGAATCGCCCCATTCCACCTTAAATGCTACAGTAACACACTCTCGCTGCGCCACTATTTAAGGTGGAACGAACAAGGAGCTGGCGAATTAGAAGCTGACAAGCCGTGACAGTCATCAGTATGTCCCTGGTAAAAGCACATTTGTCAAACAAACTATAAATACCTGTGAGATATAAGACGTTAAGTATTATTCGGGAGTACTTTCCAGCTCTAAAGGCCAAAGCTTACACAATACTCTATATTCAGTGAGATGAGACTCTAACTGTCTTATTGCTCAGCGTTTAACTAAACTAGTTCAGCCAAAACCTCATACAATAACTACATGCTAAATGCGGGCCGATAAGACGCCACACTTCACTTCGCCTCGCTGATAAAGCGTATTAACGGGGCTTACCCTCGACAGAAGGGCTTCTCCTGCCCCTTTCAAGCGTCCCGCCGCTCCTGGAGACAACTGACCACAAAACAAACCAGACAAGCGACCACCGTCGACATCGCTGAGTGTTTCCGGCTCGGATTAGCTTTGGTTTCCAGTACGAGCGCCCTCTACCGTCCGCCGCCCGACGCTACATCTCAGGGGAATGTTGTGAGATCGCCCCCTGCTGTTCGTGTCAGAGATGGAACTCTCAGTGTCAGCTTCATGTTCGTGTGTGTGAGCTCCCAAATGACTAAATGGCAGCTAATGACAGAATAAAGGTGGGTTCTGTAGTTCATTTTTACAGCTGGCTTTTTATACAGCTCAGTAAAACGCTACGTTCTTGAATGGTAAGTGTTATTTTTTTGTTTTCACAGCAATACAGTTCTTATCTGAAATGTATGTACCTGGATGTAAAATTTATAATAATAATAATAATAATAATAATAATAAAGAAGAAGAAGAAGAAGAAAATAATACTAATACTAAGAATAAGAATTATAAACTATGGAAATAATAGCAGAAGCAGAAATACTGTGGATATATCACACACTATATACGTTCATGCACATATATTTATTATTGTTGCACTGCCTTTTTATGTCTGTGAGGTTTACATATTTTCCTATGGGTCTTACAGATATATATGTATCTTTTGTATTTCTTGTATATATTACTTGCCCCCTTGTGAAGTGAGATATGTATCCATAGTGAACTGTTATAGTTAACAACACTGCTGAGCCGGTTTATCTATCTACTATATAAAAATTTGAATGTGAAGTTTGACAAAAAGTATAAAATCAGAAAATATTCGTTTCCCTATTTTACTGTATATGTGGCTACTGCGGTTATAATGTAACACAGTCTTTGTAACTACAGGGTCCATTCACAGAAGTTTTTAAGGAACTCAAATGGCAATTCACAACGCATCTAGCACTGCACATGGCCCCCCGTTCGCGCAGGACTCTTATTATGAAATACAATGATGACCCGGAAGTTCAAGTGTTGTATTATTATACCTGTATTCTGTCGTTGTAATTTTCAGAATTTGGCGACAAGTTAAGAAAGACACGTATATAAATTTATACATACGTTTTTTTTTCAATGAAGATAAATCTGTGGCGATGTCAAGCAATGATGTAATCGGACCCGCTTTGCCACCGGGCTTGAGGCAGAACAGAAGTGATGAATCGGACGAAGACGACAGAAGTATGTTGGCTAGCAGACGTGCTAATTGTTAGCGGAACTGCTGCGTGTGCCTTGGTACACTTCTTAGCCATGCATGTATAATCTAAAGTGACTAATTGATTTAATTCTTAGTTCGTCCTGAAAAGTTTCTGTTTGCATGCGTTGCATCAGGTGTCTTAGGGCTTTGTGGTTTGCACACTGCTGTGGTGAAAAGTAAAAGGGGTAGTAGTCCAGCATACTGCAGTGTTTGTGATGTTGCTGGATGGTAACTCTAAAGTCCCCACACGTGTCATCCAAGACTATGTATTGTTGACAGTGACTAAAGAGCATCAAGTCGTTCTGTTATATGTAATATCTTTTTGAGATGCAGCTTTTAGAAGTGTTAAAGATATGATAAAGACAGATGCCTGGTTCCTAACACCACCTCTGTAAATATCTTTTAATCAGAGTCATATGAAACTATACGTTATGTCTTAAACATACTCCTTTAAGCATTAGCTTTTATGATTTTTCTCTTCCTGCAGTCAGCAAAGTTGTTTTCTTAGTTATAGGTCCAGCGCTGCCTCCGCTTTATAAACCTGGAGACTCCACCAGCTCATCGGAAGACAGTGATCAAGAGGTCGTGTTCAAGAGGGCCAAGTACTCAGGGTCTGGAGACGGTCTGTCAACAAAGTATGTTTTCTAATAAAATCAATAGTTCAAATACTTATTCCTCTTATTATCACCACTACCAATTATCATACACATGTACTAATACTAATTATAATACACAATGTTTATTAAGCACTTCATTAAAGTGATGATAGAATAGATCATTATCTTTTTACAAATAAAAGACGACAAGCACAATTTCTTTTTTCAAAATAGAAATAATGTGTTCTATTATTAGTTCGTTCAGTAAACCCAGTGTTACAGTTATCTGTGCTGTAAATGCATGCATGTTTTTTGGCATTGTGTAGATAAAAAGAAAGAGCAGCTTTAGTGGCCATAATCTATATTAAGAATAACAGTGAAAGTTTTACTCCATTAGTATCATTCTTTGACTTCAGTGATAAACTTCTTATTAACTCCTTGAATGCAGCAAATCTCATACAGAGGACGAAGAAGCAGCTGGAAGACCTTGTGTAGATGAAGATGATGGCTTCTTTGGTCCAGCTCTGCCTCCTGGGTATAGAAAGCAAGAGAGTTCACCTGACAGGTAAGAGCAAGTGGCTTTTACATATGTTAAAGAGAAAATCCTCAATTAAAACTTCCTGCTTTAGTAAATAGTTAAGATTGGGGCACTGGCGCTGATAAGACTCTGATACTAGAGTGTATATATAACTTTCAGAGTGATTTGAAATGAAATGCTTTGTTCGAGTGGCTGTTTCTTACAGTGATGGGGCTTAACTTCTCTAAAATGGGATCACAGAAAGATAGTGGGGAAAAATGGCTAAAGTTTAAGCCTTTTATTTATTTATTTATTTATTTATTTTTTAAACTTACTGTATGGCAGAGAGGTACATCCAGGGTGTTGTAAGACAAAAAAAAAAAAAGATTTACCAGTGACCACAATACATATAAAGAAAAGAGCATGTTCATCCACTGGATCATCATTCGTCCACTGGATATAAATTGGATTGTAAATTACATGGTATATATTTGCATGGTGGACATTGTGATCTTCTCCTGTCACCACCACTGGAGGAGGAGTCAGTATGTTTCTCTACAGCAAATCATTTCACCACACTGAATGAATTATGCAGACATTTTGAAAAGTCAGCAGTATTCCCTTTAAGCGCTGGTGGACATGAGTGGTAGAATCTTGATACTGTTTGCTTTAAAGGTGCGTCTGCCACATCTGTCGCATGTGTGTTGATTCTACGAATCATCATTACTTACATCTGTTGGCTAGTATGCTTATAGTACAGGCAAGCATCTACATTTTCATAATATCGTTTCCGCTTCTTGTCATGTCTTTCTCTGGTCACGTTAGGACACCAGTGCTCGGACCTGCGCTGCCTCCAGGTTTTCAAAGACAGGATCATGACGAGGATGCAGAGGAGGATGATGGGGACATAGGGCCAGCACTGCCACCAGACTACAAGCCAGACCCATCCAGCAGTGAAGAAGAGGATGATGCAGTCATTGGACCCATGCCAACGAAAGATGCAGCTCAGAGCTCTGTGGCATTAGACATTGAGAGAAGGGCAAAGAGGATGAGGGACAAACTCATGGGGCTGGATGTGAGTGTTCTGCCACCTTTTCTACGCTCCTAGTTGTTGCACTTTCGACTATGTTTCTAAATAAGGAGACACAGGGCCAATCAGGTTTTCAAAAAGAGCATTTTGAGACTTTTCAGGTTCTGCAGCACATAACTATACAATAAACCCACTTAACTTTAAATTGGACCTCTCACGATATTACACATATCCAGGGGTATTGCCTTTCACAGTCATATGTTCATGTTGTATTGATGGACCCTAATTTGGGTCAAGTCGAATATACGTAAATAAAATAGACACGTCACTTATGAAATCAGCATTAGTACCAACTTGTACCAACTTGCGCTGTAACACTTATAAGGGGTAGATTTAAGTAATGTTTGTTTATTTGAGCTAGGAAGAAAGATAATACAGAGCCAATACAGCCATTGTAGTCACTTTAGGCTTCTGCTTGACTACTTGCATGCCATAAACAAAAACAATGACTATTTTCTAATTGCAATTGTTAATATGGCAGTATTAATTGTCAGCCCAAATTTCATGCTCTTGCCAGTCATACTTTAAAATGAGTTAACGGTTCCAGGTACAGTATTCAAGTCCTGAAATTAATGTTCGGGTATTGCTTATGTTCCACAAAGAGAATGAACAGGCCAACAATTCCAAGACATGCCAGTTGTGTTTCAGAGGAACACATTTTTTTTTTCTAAATATCAGTTTGATTTAGTGTATCAAAGTTTAATATACATAGCCTTAATGAACATAGCCTTCACTCACCATACATAACTTATATATTCAAAAACAACTTGCATAAGTATTTGTTGAGTTGGCCCTTTAGTCTCTTTGTACGAAGTGTCCTGTCTTCCTAATTGAGCACTGCGTCTTAGAATGAGCCTGAAGAGCTGAAGAGAGAGAGCTGGATGACCGAGCTCCCGCCTGAGCTGCAGCACATTGGGTTGGGCCCACGCACTTTCAAGAAGAGATCCGGCCCTGAGAACAAAGACCGGTCAATCTGGACAGACACCCCTGCAGATCGCGAGCGCAAAGCCAGGGTGAGTCACTCATCGGCTCATACAAATCATTTCTTCAACTCTTTACTATTAATGATGATACCATCAGCATAACTAACTAGCTATCACGTCAGCCATTATTTTAACCATTTGCATCGACTCTAACGGAGCTCTGTTGCCCCGGTGTATCAGAAAACCCAGACCCTGACTCAATTCTGATTGGTTAGGAAATGACTCAAGTGCACCACGAAGTCTCAGACTTCTCAGAGTTGATTTGATTATTTTGGTCTGAGAAACATTTTAATATTTAGTATTTAATAATAAGTATTATAGTACATGGTTTTAACATTCCAAAATTGTATTGTCTTTGTTTATTTGTAAGGAACGACAAGAGGCAAAAGAGAAGGGTAGGCCAGCCAAAGACGAAGACCCTCACCTCCCCCAGAAAGACCTTGATATGGCTGAAAAAGTGTCCAAGTACAATGTAAGTTGCACATTCTTGTTGCTGTTTTTTGCAGTTGTTCTTAAGGAAGCTGTGACTTTGAGATTAAGCAGCAGGATATCATTAAAATTAGTGTATTTATGACAATTTATTTGTTGTGAAATGTGAAAAAGTGGCAGATCGAAGAATTGATTGAATTGCCAGCTAATGAGGCGTTTTACCCATTATATGGCTGTTAGTAAGATGAACAATCTTGTAACAGTCTAACAATGCTTGTATAGTAATATCCTGTTTTATGCAAAGGCCAAATCAGTATTTTGTCCCAGTGCTAAAACCTTTCTGTGTTTCTTTATTAGGAGTCCAAAAGGGGTGAATCGCTCCTGAGCATGCATACTAAGAAAATGAAGAGGAAAGCCGAAGAGGACTCGAAAAAGCCTGTGGAGAGGAGACCCTTTGACAGAGACAATGACTTGCAGGTCAACCGCTTCGACGAGGCTCAGAAGAAAGCTTTGCTGAAGAAGTCTCAGGAGCTGAACACTCGCTTTTCACACAGCAAGGACCGAATGTTCCTCTAAGGAGGGACCATCGTAGAGATGTTAGCAAGAGTCAGCCAAACCAGTGCTATCTAATGTGGCTATCATTGGTTGGTTGTTTATTAGCACTGTTTGTTTGATTATCCAAATAGTGCTAACTGATGAAGGAACTTGTGACTGAACCGTGACATCATCTTTCATTAGCCGTCAGCCCAATAATGCTTTCTTTAGCTTTCATTGACCAAACAATGCTAACCAGTGTTGGTATCAGTGACTGAAATGGGGGAACACTATTATTAACTCACTGTTTGAGCAGCCGTCCTTATATAGACAGTACTCGAGTGCTTACTAACCAAACAGTGCTTAGTGTAGCTACTATTGATTGAAAAGTAGCAACGTTAGCTTTTATTCCTCATTAGCATTATTTGATGGAGTCATCACTTTATACTGGGGGTGTTTAAGGGGTGGATGATAGTGATTCTAACAACAGTAGGGCTCCTTCATTTGTTAGCACTATGTAAAAAACCCTCCTGGTTATAGACAGTGCTGTGTGGTAAACCTGAGATGGGTGTCACAAAGACAGATTCTTGGCTTAGCTAAATGACTAAGATAAAAAATAAAAACTAAAGTAAATGTAAAACCTGTTACACCGTACCTCGTCTATAAAACCTCTAAACCAGTTGCTTTACCCAAATATAGAAATGATGTAAATATGATCTGAGCAGTTTTAGATAGATAAGTTTTAATGCTCATGTTGAATATTCATGCTCAAATATTGAGCCATGCAGGTATATGAACAAGAAGAACTCTTGATACTGCAGGATGTGGGTAAAACTGTACAGGAATCTTTTCTATGTTGTTTTGGTGTTTTACAGATGTGGAGATGATTTATAGTCTATAGTGATTCTAAACGTAATCCCACCTGTCCGTTTGTGTTGATGTGCTGTGGTTTTTCGTGCCTTGTTTGTCCCCCTCTGACTTTCAATAAAGGAACATTTCAGTATATTGCTGAGATTTTATAGAGGTTCTCCATACAGTTCTTTAATTACACAACTCAGAAGCTATCAGCATATGTTGACTTACTGGTGTGAGTCCCCATATTGAATCCATATTGGAGAAAATAGCGTGACTGGAAAAAAAACATAAAGAAAGTTAATGTAAAGAGGCTACAAAGGGGCCTTCCTCACATTTTCATACAATATAAGACACTAGGCGACATGGTGTGGTGGGTAGCACTATTGCTTCACAGTTAGAAGGGCCTGGGCTAGATTCCCGTATAGAGTGTCAGAGGTCCTTTCTTTGTGGAGTTTCCATGCTCTCCCTGTGTCCACAACGGTTCTTCTGGGTGCTCTGTTTTTCTCCCTCAGTCCAAATACCTGCAGTGAGGTGAATTATAGATGCTATATTGCCTCTAGGTGTGAGTGTGTACGTCTGTCTGTCTACCCTGCGACGGACTGGTGAACTGTCCTGGGTGTTTCCCAACTCTGAAGGCTAAAGCGGTTTAGTAGGTAAGTGAGTAAAGGACCGTAGCTGGAGCATGTATTACACTTTCTTTACTTCTGCTTTATATTTAAACAGCAACTATAGATTCCTGAATGGACCTACTGTCCAAGAGTTGAGTTCTATCTGTGGTGAGGCTCAGCTGTCCAGGACAATGTAATTGGCCACATTCTCTCTGGTTGGGTAGCATGGTCTTTGACCTTGTGCTGCGCTTTCCCTATTTCTAGTCATTTCTTTAGAAATATATCGAGCAATTCTAGATACAAATCAGAAGGAAAGACAGCTGAGGTGTATTTGGGTAGCCCATCCCTGACATTTCCTTCTGTAATTTGTTCCTTACATAGATATAGATTTCTAGTGTTTTTGGACCTGCAATTTGAAAGTACCAGTTTAAATTAGATTAAATGTGGATTTAATGATTTAATGAAGCTGCTTATTTGCTAAGGCAGCTTTCAGCACAGCAAGAGCCAGCCTGTCTATATATATCAATTCAATTCAACTTTATTTTAATTTAGCCAGTATGGGGTTATACAGCATAACTGGCTCCTTCTCCAGTGCAGTTAAATATGTGGTTGTAAACAGTATAAGATAGATACATTGTAGAATGCATGTAGGAGAATAGCAGCTCAGTGTTGAGGTTATAGGTTACAGTATTGCTGTACGGTCTGCAGAGCTGGGATGTTCAAGTAAACAGCTTATATATTTATATAGTCACCATTTACTGTTAAATTAAAGGAAATTCTCCTTTTTATGGGCAGAATGGAGCTTTTTTATTAAATAATTGGTTTTGGTATCGGGACACCGTTTTTTGGATTACTACATATCGAGACGGATAGAAAGCTGCTGGTATTGCCCATCACTACAGCACACTACCCGCATCGGCCACTCGCGCTCTTTTGTCCCAACGCAGCCACCGTACGAGCATCACAGTGCTTAGTACACAGCTACCCGGTTTCTGCATGGCGGCTCAGACAAGCGGTGCATGAGAGGACACAAAGACATCTACGCAGGAACTCCTTCATGAAGCTGTAACATCTAACATATCTCAACAGGCAGTGAGGATGTCCGACAGAGGAGAAGTAGATTTAACCGGAGCCAAGCAGAACACCGGCGTCTGGCTAGTTAAAGTGAGTGCTAACGGCGAATGGGCAGAAATTTCGTTAGCCACATAGCTAGCTAGTTAGCAGGTAGCCTGTATCTCTGTTTATGGATGTCGCATATATTAGTTAAGTTTACCTAACCGTGTCTAGTTAGATCTTGTCAGTGTAGTTAGCTGCTTGTTGACAGTAGGTATGCCTAAACGTCCTTAATTGAAGTCTTTTGTAAAGAGGTAGATGGCTAACTTATCGCTAGCTAGCTAAAGTGTTAGTCACTGGTAGGAACATGGGAGCCAGCAGTTAAATGGACTTGCCACTGTAACCCATTGACGTTACATCGTGTAGATTTATACCATCTGTCGTAACATTAAACCCACCTCCTTGTTCCTCCGTTTATTGTCCATTTTATAGGAGACAAAGCAGGTATTATCTGGGGGGTGGATCATTTGTCCACTTTATTAGACACTCCTACCTTACTGCTTCACCTTGTAGACGTAGTCAGAGAGGATAGCTCCTCTGCTGCTGCACAGTGCAGTGTTGGTCATGCTCTAGTCCTTTATCAGTGCCCACAGGATGCTGTTGGCTGTATAGTTATGGTTGGTGGACGAGCCTAGCAGTGACACTGGGGTCTTTAAAACTCCAGCAGCACTGCTGTGTCTGATCTACTCTGAGAATAATCCACCACCCACATAATAGCTGCTCTGTGGTGGTCCTGTGGGGGTCCTGACCATTGAAGAACAGGGTGAAAGAGGACTCACAGAGGCTGTAGAGAAACAGATAGGCTACAGTCTGGGGTTTCGAAGTGCACCTATTTGATAAGTGTGGCTGATGAAATGGAAAAAGACTGTGGGGGGGAAAAAAGGAGGTGGCTTTAATGTAATGGCTCATCACCATAGGTCTAAGTTTCTCACACGTTTTATGCAAACAGGTGCCGAAATATTTGTCTCAGCAATGGGCCAAAGCTACAGGGAGAGGAGAAGTTGGAAAACTTCGAATTGGCAAGTATGTAAATAGTGATTTGCTTTTTAGTATGGAACTTCAGGACAGGGGAATGTGAATGAGACATGCAAATGCAGTCACACTGTCTTTCTCTATGCTTTTTAAAGGAACCAAGGGAAGGCAGAGGTAAGTTCTACAAACTTATGCTTTTTCGTTTTTTGCCGAAGCTGGAGGGTCCCAGTCCTGGATTTTGGGGTCAGCAGAGGGCCTTCACTAGCTTGCCAGTCAGTTTCATTAATAGTTCCATTTAACTCCCTAAAGCCCATGGTTTGGAGACGTTAACGGTGCAGATGTATAGGTTCTTTGGGACGTACCTGGCAAGAACCTGTTATGTCATTTGTTATAAATCAGATCACTTGCTTATGCACAGTGAGTCAGCCCAGATTACCAGCACAGTGACGCTCATATACCTGAGTATCCTCTTCTACACCATGGTTGTTCAGGAAGCTGCAAACAAATATGTCTGGTCTGATTTGTCCTCCTAGGTCCTTCTACATTCACCCTAGTGGCTGTGTTCATGTAGTGTTGTATGTGTAAAATGTATATATTAATATTGTAGCTCCCTAGCTATCATTAATTATTTCGTCCTATTTAAGGGCTAAATAATAAAGCCTATGTACTGTTAGCTGTGTGGACTGTATTTTAAATTAATTTGCATTTTAAATGGGAATCGTTTTATTATCAATATCAAAACAATATTGATTTGTATAGCGCTTTTTACAACCAATGTCTCAAAGCAGCTTCACAAAAAATCTGTTTGTTATAAAGGAAAAGAAAAGAGAAAAATACAGAGTTTATCTATCAGCAAGGCTATTTGATTGTATTCCCCAACAAACTCTCAAATGCCACAGTGAGAAATAGGTAAGTAGGTAAGTAAGGAAGTATAATTGTGTGTGCTTGCATGACTTAATCAGGTGTCCTTCACGCTGAATGAGGAGTTGACCATGGTAGAGAGCACTAGTGACAAAGCTTCTATGGTTCGTGCCCCCCGGGAACACCCCTTCACCATGCAGACGGTGGGTGGCCAGACTTTGGCCGTCTTTACAGAGAACGCGTCAGGTGAGAACCGGCTAACAGGCTTGAGGTCGCGCTTATTAAAAGTTCTGGGCTTCCAGATTCAGCCTGTTCTTTCTGCTGTCTGTTCTGCCTGTGATGTGCTTACAAGAAGAAGGTAAAACCATTGGCATTCATTAGTTTGTGAAATTAAAATCAACACTTCCTTGCAAAATATTCTGGAAAACAAAAATCCATTTATTTTGGTCAGCATACAAATATGATGCATATTTGTAGCAGTTTGTTGTGATGTGAGTTTAAGAGCATTTAAGAATTGTGCATTTAAAATGTATTTTAAATTTGAGAGTAAAGCTTAAAGGGCCCATAGCTGGAAAACCATTTTGAAGTAGTGGAGTATAGATTAGAGTTTGATGTACTTCATACAAAAATTTGAAACCGCCCAGTGAACAGGGAATTTTGTAATAAGAATTTATTCACCGCTTGATTCCATGCTAAACAACCAACTGACATCGTCCATTTACCTTACAGCAGTTTAGCCCCACCTGTTCCTTCTGTAGCTGTTAGTAGGGTTAGTAAACCCAGTTCCAAAATCCCAAAAAGAACCAGGTACCCATTACATTTGGATTCTGCCTATTGGTACCTTGAAACGCCTTTTCTTTTATGCGTGCTTCAAAGTACACAAACATATTTACTGAAAAATAAGGACCCAGCTATGCTCCAGGATAATTTATTTTTTTTTGTAATGCTGCACATAAGCCCAAGTGCAGTTTTATCGAGCTCCACAGACAGTGCTAGCTAAATTAATTATGTCTGGGTTTTGTATGTAATAGAGCTTAGACCCTATAGATGGACCTCAAGGGATAAATGTGTAGGATAGCACTCAAATATTGGGATGCATGGATGCGGAATTTCTAGACAGACCTTTTAATCGCTCATTTATTCCCTGATGTGGCTGATACTCAAGGTAATAGATTTTTTTTTTCATGCCCGCCCCCTTTATCCAGAACCCTGTAGAACCCTTAATAATTGATGCCAGAAATAGGCAAAATTGATAGTTTTGCCCACACAAATAATACAAGTGCATTTTCCCCATTTATCAGTGCACATCAGTCTCTTAACGTATTGTGCTCCTGTATAGAGATAAGGATAGTGTTAGGAAATGTAATAGGGCATGGTCTTGACAGCTGTAATGGTAAGTCATTAGTATAAGCCTGGTGGTATTTATTGTCCTTCTACCATCTTCAGTCTTCTCTTATTCGCTCCGTCACTCGCTTCTTTCTCAGTTCTTTACCTCTTGCTTTTCACTCTTGAGTGTAATGTTGTTGTGCACAGCGCTGTGTGACCAACCTGGCATTTTGGTGTGATGATCCTGTTAGTTTCTTTTTGAGCTTCTGCCGTTGCCCGTGTGCAATCTTACTTCTGCTTTCAGTCGATCAGTGTGTCGTGTTGTGGGCGTGTGATTTGATAGCGTGCGCATAGTAGCAACTTACGATTCTGTGATGTAATGGTAATGTGATTCTGTGCTCTCTGGTTTTTGCAAACCAAATCAAAACCGCTCCGCTGCTTCTCTGACTTGATTGGAGTGTTTGTTGTGCTACGCTTGGTGTGTGTGTGGTGTGGCAAATGTGATTTTCTTTGAGGGTAGGCTTGTGTATGCTTTAGCATTAGGATTGAACTTGAAGATTTTACTCGATGTGAGTAGGTCGGCGTGTCGGCGAATCTCAATCCAAAGCTTATTTTTTTCCTCATCGCTCCTCATTCCACTCTTCACTTTCCTGCTTTCCCTGGGCCACGTTTCCTCTGGTTGTATTTTTGTGTGCAGTGAAGTTGACATTACCTGAATACCCTTACTATCTTCACATTTCCAGCCAAAAGGGTTATTTAATACTGCTTATTAATGTAATTACTCTTAAAGCTAAACTTTGGAGGTGTGGAACCACACCCTTCAAAAGAACTGAAAGCAAATCTACTGTAAAGAATGAAAGCTGCAATAAATACTGCCATTGTACATTATATTTAGTACTTGGGATTCTGTAAACTTAAAGGAGCAATATGTAAGATTTAGTTTACTTTTAAAAGTTTTTTTTAAATTACAAAATAAAGTTACCTACAAAATGTGACCAAATATCAGTTTTGACAGCATGCTAAAGATTGAGTTGAGTTGAGGTTGAGTGTTTTGTGTTGCAGAGGTATCTGCTGAAGTTAGCATGCTAACCAGCTAGCCCTGGACCATCCACTTTGTACCTCCAGAGGTGATAGTGAGTCAATGTAGCATTGAACCAAAAATGCTTTAACAAAAAGAAATGATATAAATCACCACTGAAGATGCTCTTGCTGATTGAAAGGATGAAGTTTGAAGGTGAACTCATAATAATACTTGTAAAAAACTGGTAAAAAAAAAAAACACTGTTAATGCTAACACTGAGAAGGAGGGAAGCGTTCAATAGAGTTGCACCCTACCACATTCTGATGTAATGTTGCCCCCTTTTTGTTTGGAGTCTGAATCTAAAGCTTGTAGCATCTTACATATTGCTCCTTTAAAGTCCACATTAAGTACATAATGGCCATTTTGACCAGAAAACTGGTTTTAATTATGGTGCCTGAGCAACCCTGGTCAGTCTTCTGTAGATCTTTGAAAAAATGTCCTTCAGACCCCAAATAACCGGCCAGAAGTTGCTTTCCTTTTGGAGTGGGATTGGAGTGAACATGCTTGAGAATTGAGATTGAGCCAGAGTGTGGATGTGTGAAAGAAGTGATTTTGCCAGAATTCGAATGAACAATATTCTCCTCTTACCCCAAAAGTAGTTGATCCTCCAAGACCGGTGTGGTTTTACTAACGAGGTGGAAGCTTAAAGCCATCAATCACCACTGTGCAAACCGCATGTCTCAAATAGTCCTACTTATGTCACTGTATGACATCTGCACGATGCTCCCAGAAGCTTCCATTACATACTGACGACATTAACCCTGTAACTTCAGTCTGGAAATGAAGAAGCAGACTTTGGTCACCAAACATGTCTTAACGCATCAACTACATTTGAGGTAGGAGTAAAACGGTGCCGATGGGATTTTTGGCCGAATCATCACTTGAAGTTCAGACAGATGGTGTTTTAACTGATAAGGGAGTGCGTGAGTGAGCAATCAGACTAACTGATTATTTGATTGGCTAATTGCGCTGCTGCAGAGAGTGTCTGTGTGCGTGACTAAAGTAATGAGCTGTGTGTGCTTGGCTCGTGGCTAATTCCTTTGTGGCTAGACAGAGTGTGTGAGAGTAGGTTCCTTTGGTTCTCATGTTGCCATCCCTCTCATAGGCCAGTCAGACGCTGACGGCAGCAGCTCAGGTACTGGTACAGGCCCAGGTGAGTCCTCACCGCCGCCACCTATCTGCAGACAGGAATATTGCTGGGTCCAGAGGGGGCCAGATTTGTAAAGCCTTCTTAAACATGACCATGACTTGTGGACACTGAGGCGCAGAGAGTAGTCTGCCAGTATGACTTCTTAAAGACATATGAAAGCGTTTATCATCCAGAGCGTACAACAACCCTTCCTGTTGTGTAAGAGTGGGTGGCAGTTGGTGTGTTGTAAATGGAGTGTCCACAGATTTTTTTTTTTTTTTTAATTGACCTGTTCCCTACTACAGGCTGGAACAGAAATGATGGCCCAAGTTGTCACTGATCAAACAGAGATTGTACTCTGCCTCCTCACACTGTATGCTGCTTTGAGTTGGCAGGAAAGTGCTGTCATTTACTGTGTATGCTTTTCCCCTCACAAAGATAAAATAGCCCTGGAGGGAGTGGTGGTGCAGCGAGCCGAGTGCAGACCAGCCGCCAATGAAAACTACATGAAGTTAAAACGGTGAGGAGATGTATACATATACAGTGTGTACACATACAGACACTTCCTTGCTTTAAAGATTGTGCTAAGGTTGAGAAGGTAAATGCACACACTCTGTTACTCTGTTAGTTGATTTTCTGTTTCATTGAACATTTCTTGAAGCTAAACAATAATAGCGCTGGTTTTAATCTGCCACTTTCACAACATAAAGCACTATAAAATAGAAAGTCGCCATTGTAACACCGAGGCTGGCTTACACTGTGCAGCTTTAACACGGCTTCAGTGTAAGCCAGCCTCGGTGTTACAATGGCGACAGTCGCAAGCGTCTCAAATTCATAGTACAAGTTTCATGTTCATCAGTTAATCAGCTTGCTGGTAACGCATCACGTGATCAGAATTACCTACAGCCTTTAAAACAGCTCATTTCACCTGATCAGCAGACAAACAAACTGAAGAAACTGAGACGCCCACTTTGAAAAGTCCTAAGACCTGCCAGACAGCAGAGCAGACTGGCTTGTGTTATGCTAGTTTTGGTCAACAGAGGGAGCTGCTGCTATCTACTAACCACCTCTACCACTTGCTCGTCCGGTTTTAGAGAATACCACTGTTTAAAACTCGACCAGAAGCTGCCAGGTGTTAAGTGCGTCCACAACATTGTCTCAAACATTTTTTTCAAAGAACACGGGGTAACCAGGGGTGAGATTTCGGGACTTGAATTGTATTTCCTAGTGTTCCGTTGGTATTTGGTTCGTATAGACATACAGGGTACTTAAATTTTGCTGACATGTCATTTACAAATATTACACCATTTTTTTATACCTACATCACTTTTTCAGTCACCCATTTATGGCTTATGTTATGGCAACATATAGTTTATGTTGATCCAGAACTGGAGCTAGCCCAGGGTCTGGCTATTCGGCTATAACCACAGGTCTATTTTTCCATAGGCAAAATATTTAATATGAATATCAAGTATGGGCTCATACAACTGCTGAATCTGGAGTGGTAAACGTATCTCTACCTCACACCGTTTTATTTAGCAACTTTCTATCTATAAAGCAGCGAGCAGCAAATCTCATCCCTGGTATTCCTGGTTTTCGTTTCAGAGAACTGGTCACCTTACGCTGGTACACTGATCCAGTGTTCTACAGCAAACACCAAGATTCTAACTCCATTTGATGGATGCTGTATGAACGATTAAAAAGTTGCTGGTGCTTAGTAATGGTGTTATCCTGTTGCAGGCTGCAGATTGAAGAGTCATCGAAACCCCACAGATTCTCTCAGCAGCTTGACAAAGCGGTCACCACCAACTACAAACCTGTAGCCAACCACGCCTATAACGTGAGTCCATCTTGTCTGATGATACAATAAATAAATAAATATGCTATTTTGTCTTTTTAAGCAGGGCTTGTTTTTAGGATCTAGGTTCTCAGAAAGCTGCAGCCCTTCCATTGTTGCTGTGTCAACATTAGTTTTATTGATATTTGGGGCAGCGCTCTTGTGGTCCCCCCCCACTGAATATCCAACATGCTGATTCAGCGTTTCCTCTGAAATCATGGCTATTTATAGGGAGTTTGCCCGCCCCTTATTTTGCAGCAGTAGCAGGCTCTACTCTTCTGAGAAAGCTTTTCTATTTTTAATTTTGTATGTTGGAACATTGCTGTGAGGCTCTTGATTGCATTTAGCAATTAATTGCAGGAGCGTTAGTGAGGTCAGGTACCGGTGTTGGAAGATCATATTACTCGTAACTCATCCCAGAAGGCACTGTATGGGGCTCCATCACTCTAGAGAACATGGCTCCACAGACCAGTGCTTGGGGGCTTTGTATCTTTTTAGTTGATACCTGATGTAGAGTATGGTTACCGTAGGACCGTCTGTGGCTGCTTCGAAGTATCTGTGTCTTCATAACATGTAGTAAAATGTGTATGCATTGTGGAATCAGTGTGTGCTGCCATGTTTGCTACCACCATGTTATTGTTGGATGCACTGCAATAGTTTGAGGGACGCATTGACCACTGTTCTGTTACTGTTGAAAGGCTTATTGTTGTTGCTCATGTGTTTACCTGTGTGTGAATTACCTGTTCTTTATTCAATTTAAGGGGATATTAGATCATGTACTTGCATACCAAAACAAATAATATGACAGCATTGGGAAAAAATTAAAAGAGAACTGTAGATGAATTGACACATGGATCCCCAATTCACTTTGGCACGTGGTGAATAAATGTGTGATGTTTCCCTCCATCTACCAAAGCACCAAAAACCAAGTAATAGTGAAGGTCACTCATTGTAAATTCAGCAGACAGTCCAGATGAGACCTGCAAGTACAGGTGCATCTCAATAAATTAGAATATCATCAAAAAGTTATAATTTCTTTCAGTAATTTAATACAAAAATGAAACCTATATATTTTATAGATTCATTACAAACAGAGCGATCTATTTCTAGTGTTTATTTATTTTTATGTTGATGATTATGGCTTACAGAAAATGAAAACCCAAAAGTCATTATCTCAGGAAATTAGGATATTGCATAAGAGCAATTGAAGAAATGATTTTTAATTCAGGAATGTTGGCCTACTGAAACGTATGTACAGTAAATGCACTCAGTACTTGGTCAGGGCTCTCCAGTACTGCATCAGTTACATTTACATTTCTGGTATTTAGCTGACGCCCTTATTCAGAGCGACTTACAAGGTTAATCACATTACAGGGAGGCCAATGTAGTGTTAGGAGTCTTGCCCAAGGACTCTTATTGGTGTAGCACAGCATAGCACAGCATAGCACCGGGATTCGATGTGGCTACTTGCCGGGTAGTGGTGTCATCCGCTGAGCTACACCAACCACGTCAGTACGGCGTGGCATGGAGCCGATCAGCCTGTAGCACTGCTAAAGTATTATGGAAGCCCAGGTTGCCTTGATAGCAGCCTTCAGTTCGTCTGCATTGTTGGGGCTGGTGTCTCTAATCTTCCTCTAGACAGTACCCCATGATGATATGGTAATTTATTGAGATGCAGCTGTATGTTGTCTGGAATGACTCTCTGTTCCTACGTTGGTCAAAAAGTAAATAAATAAAAACAGCTTACGCTGTCTCACCATCCTATGGCCATTCTCTCAGCTGGACTATGAGAAGAAGAAGAAAGAGGAGGGGAAAAGGGCCCGAGCGGACAAGCAACAGGTGCTGGACATGCTCTTCTCTGCCTTTGAGAAGCACCAGTATTACAACATAAAAGACCTGGTGGACATCACCAAACAGCCTGTGGTGAGTTTTATTTATCTCCTCATCTAAGCTTTAGTGAACAACTCTGAGATAAGCTAAAGTGAAAACAGGCTTCAGGAACCTTTGGACTGTCTTTATTTTCTATTACATACATTTTTAATAAATATTTAATACAAATATAATGATTTTATGGTTTTTCCTATGTGGTCTGATTCGATTAAAAAGTATGAATTATCCATAAAACAGTATCAGTGTCATAATAAATACAGGCAAAAATTATTCTATGAGGTAGTTATTATTATCTGGGCTGTTTGCCTGAGATTACATTGGTCTAATAATGTCAAAATAACAAAAATTGGTGTTTTTAAAAGATATTTTACTTGTGACGTCAAAGTAAGTTGTGCTCTCTAGAATCTCTACCACTTTCATCACTCACGAAAAATGTTAGGATCTCACTGACCAATATATCTTGACATCTTAAGACACACAGGTTGAGATCTAGAGGAAGCACCATTTGCTATCCTGACATCACAAGATAGTGGCCCCTACTGCATAGGCTCTCTGGACCATAAACTCTAGTATGATGCTGTGCAGATAATTAGCTCTCTAAAAAAATGATGAGCATGTGATGATGAGCAGAGCTGTAGATGTTTCTAAAACCAACACAGAGCTCTGATGAATCTGTTCAGAACACAGTAATCTGGAAAACTGTCAGATGCCTTTTGACCAACTGTCTGTATGTGTGTCACCCACTTTTCCTGTGAAGATTTATCTGAAGGAGATCCTGCGGGACATCGGTATCTACAACGTAAAGGGCACCCACAAGAACACATGGGAGCTGAAGCCTGAGTACAGGCATTACCAGAACGAGGAGAAGAGCGACTGAGCTGTTCATTACTCCATCGAGAGTCCTCTGAATACCATTATAGGAACAGGACTGTCTTGGTGCGTCCCAGCCTATAGATACGTGCTGCATAAGTCGAGTTTGAATACAGCCAGGTTCGAGTAGTTTTCTACTTTTTAGTGCCCCATACAGAAGGCCAGGAAAGTACACCGAGTTTGCTGGGTTCTTTTTTTTTATTGTTGAAAAAGTGTTTGTGTTTCTGGGTTCGCTAGATACCACCATATAAATGTGGCTTCAGCCATTTTTTTTTGAAGAACAAAAACGAAAATCTTTATTATATACCCTTAAAAGCTAGAGAGGTGAAATTGAGAACAGCTAGCAGAATCTCAGTGCTACACCGTGTTGATGTGTTTTTATTTCACATTGATTTTAATCTACTGATGTGTTTAAATAAATGTTTTTGTACAAAAATTGAGCACCTTGTATGATATTGTGATTAATAGTGTAAAGGAGCAGCGTGTAAGCCTCTATTGGGGGATCGTGTTGCAACCCCATGTTTTCTCTTCTTTCGAAAGCCAGGATTCACCCTTATTTGCTTTTTATGCTAAATAATAAGTGTGATCCTCCATTTATGAAAATCTGGGTTCTCAAACATCTTACAAAACAGTTTACCAGCTCCAGTGTTCTAGCTATTAATCCTACCCATCATGTGGTCCTGCCTATCATGTTCATTAGTGTAGCTCAGCGTCTCTCAGATATTTAGTTTTTAATGTTTTAACTTAATATCACCTGATAAGCTAATAAAACTAGGCTATCAAAATTCCTTATTTTAATGCTGATCATTTTTTTCTCATTGCCAGTATTTTTTTAGAATTGTTCCAGGCCCCCTTGTATGCTGCTGCAATTACAGTCTGGCACCTGGGGTGTTACAACTGCTGCACCCTTTAAGGTGGAACAGAAAAATACAAATAAGATGAATGTCAGCCTCTTAGTTATAAGGATAAATAATAATCCTACTGTGAGTTTTATGCACTGAGCTAAGAATAAATGTGATGGTAAAATTTCAGCAAGATTTCTTATTCCTACATCCAGCCAGTGTTACAATCCCAGCAAACAACCTCTAACTGTGTCTCTTTTGGGACACTGTAGCAACATGGCAGCCTCTACTGGAAAACCACCAATAGAAATGAAGGGCTTGTTCGAAGCTTACATAGACATGATTTGTAATTCAGCTAATGAGAACACAGATTGTATTATTTCACTGTATTTTTTTCTGGTAAATGGATCTTGTCTAAACAGGTTGAGTAGAGATTGTCTCGTTTTATCAATAAGCTGGTCAGTCCACTTTCCGAACACTTATTGCCCCTTCACAAACTACATGTTTATTACCAGTTTATCATAGATTGGCATGAATGTATGAATTTCAGATGTACAATGCTATGTAAACCCATCCATCAGACTATAGTTGAACAGCCAATGACCCATCAGTTGTAAGAGACATGTATAGTAAGTCATTTTCCAGAAGTAGTTGTAGATTTGTCACAGAACAAGAAAAATTATAAATCTGAAATCTGCTTCCACACTAAAGCCTAAAGGTTGTATTCATATCACCAGGCTGAAATGGCACAAACCAGAATTTCTTTAACCTAGTCAATCAGTTTCATTTGAGCTGCAAAATCTGACATGTGCATATGGACAAAAGTATTGGGACACCTACAGGAGCCTTAACTCCACCCCATTTTAAATTCATATGACAGAGTTGGTAAGCGTATGCATACGACACCAACAAGTTCTTCACCACCTCAACCAGAGAAACAAGTATGCTGGTAAAGGCTAGCAAACATTCATTTAGACGTTCTTGACGGCTTGTGGCTCAAGAATGTGGTCCTCAACAAAAAAATAAATAAAAGGAATTGCACAATAAGGCTTGTAATGTGAACACTGAAGGCGAGTGACTTCAAAACGTCATAAACCAGGGTGATACCAGTGGTCCACTCGTCATCACACAACACTGTTTAGCCAGGAGCTTGACTTTATTTTATTTCACAAATAGTGCCAAGAAATCCTATACAATCCTGTGATTCGAGAGGGCATGGGGAGAATAACTGTACAACTGCTGTCTGAGAGCTGACATGCACACAGCAAACCAATACCCAGGCAGTCAACTTCACCAATGTGAACTAATTTAAAAAAAAAAAAAAAAAAAGAAAAGAAAAGAAAAGAAAAAAAAAAAAAAACCTAGTGAGCTGCATCTTTTCAGCGCAAGCTCTCTGCAAGATACTTCAGCTCACTAAAATACTGTTCTCCCCCAAAGAATGTTGATTCATGGTAGGGCCTCAAGTCTTCTCGATGAACAGACACTCAAATCAAAGCAGTGGCCTCCAGGGGGGAAGGGGTTAAAAAGAGCTTCGGTTTCCAATTTCGATGAAGTTTGGAGGAATGAGTGATCCAATTGATCCGTAAGCCCTCACAGCCATCAGGTTGATGCCTGCCACTGATGGAGGAGGCACTTTGGGACACGCGTAGGGGAATTTACTGCAGAGACAAGAACATTTTATTTAAGCAAGCAGCTGTGACATTCACCAAGCTAGCCATTTTCTTAGCTCCCAGCACAGTCACATTTCCTGACTAATGTTTCAAAGCACTGGAAGAGGCACTCACAGCATTTTCAACAAGTTCAGCAAAACTAAACTACATAAAACATGAACAGCAGCTGGTGCGTATTGTGCAAGCAAGCCTCGGTGCTAAAGTAAGGCGTTGCTGTTGCCTGAAACCTTTTTGTATTAACCTTGCCCCAACCAAAAACGAAGAGCAATATGCAAAGGTGTCATTAAACCCTGGGGTGGTGGGCCAGACCCTGCCTATGACCTAGTTCAGTTTTATCACCACCACCTCTAAAACAGTCACATCGAGTAAACTCACCAACCTGCACTAGTGTACAAGATCAACACTGTCAATAATGCCAGTATCGCATCGATAGATATTTGCCCTAGCCAATACTAATAAAGCTAATATGGTCTATTCTCCCATCTTCAATCTGCTACTGACACTTTACAGACAGCTAGAACGCACAAGGAACTTGGCTGTTACATCCAAGTGCAAACCTAGAAGCCACCGATTATGGCAGAAGGTTGAATGTCAGAAACGAGGCTTTCGGAAAGCCACCGATACAACAGCTGTAAAATTACAGCAGCTGTATGAGCAGGTTTAAAGCTTGAGCAGAAAGCCAACCACAGGAACAGAACTTCCACAAAGATCTGCATGGATTCCCATAATATTACTTAACAACATGTTCTGTGGTTTAGAGCAAACTCAATTTAATTTACTGCACTGCTTAACAACCAAAGGCTGCTCATTTCTACTCCAGCATTAACCTGGAATTCATAGGCTTACTCAGAAAGACAGACAGGCCACTCAAACTTACGCATTTCTCAATCTCAAGACCGTCTTTGAAGAAAAGCATATATGGCGTCACTCCATCCTCACGGAAGTCGAGCAAGCCAATGGTGCCATCTGGGTTCATGGACTCTCCTGTGAAAAACTACAAAAAAGGGGATATGTTTAGAGCAAGAAGCACGAACCTTTCGTAATTAACCCATGAGAAAGCATACTCAGAATACAACGCAATTTGTTTCATTGGTCATGACCTCCAAAGGTGTCCTAAGATTGTCATCACTGTACGTTCATGAGACCCCCTTCTACTCCACGGACAATACCAAAGAACTGAACCTACCTGAAAGTTCTTGATGTTGCCTAGAATTTTCTTGACCTCAGCTGGTGCGTTACCCATGAAGGCTTCTACCCGATCAGGACTGGTTTCCTGCAGTTTGGCCTTCACCCTTTAATACAAACACAGTACATTCATTTACAAACCAAAAACTACAATACTCTGTTTAATTTCCTAGAATGCACAAGAAATCTATGAACTTTGTGCACCAGAACATTCTGTTGTCCCCAATTCAATCTCCTAGGTCATTGACAGGACATGAAGAAAGCGCAGGGACATTTTCCTTTAGCATCATTATCTTAAAACCCAGGTAGCCACACAAGACAGGAAACTGGGCTGTCAAAAGATGCAAAAGATCACAGTTTGACTCATCTGCAGGTTCTAGTTTACAATATGTAGGAACATTAATACATAACTGTGGACCAACACCAATAGAATAAAAAAAAATAATAATACGGAGGAAATTTGCTGTTATCCTTTGGCACCACACCTAATGCACTATTTTCTTCCTTTCCGCTTTAAAACCATTACTAACAAAGCTGTTCATTTAACAAGAGATGGAAGCGTCAACAGGTGACCTCACAAAGAGGACACTTACGCCTTCATGTAGTCCTTGATGTAGGCCGTGTATGACTTCTTGTCGTAGCTGGTCTCCTGAAGTTTGTGGTTAAGGACAATGTCAACACCACTGACTGTCGCAGAATCACAGCCTTCATCCAGGACCTCTGCCGA
The DNA here is from genome assembly GCA_024036415.1 of Prochilodus magdalenae. Taxonomy (NCBI): domain Eukaryota; kingdom Metazoa; phylum Chordata; class Actinopteri; order Characiformes; family Prochilodontidae; genus Prochilodus; species Prochilodus magdalenae. The sequence continues at coordinate 268,291 of JAMWET010003809.1, read as the reverse complement.
CGCATTACCACCAATGAGCGCGTCGTCGATCTCTCCCTCCGTTCTGCTGATCATCTAAAAACACAAAAGGTGGTGGGTCACAAAATGCACAAGTCTGCATTTAAAGAAGACCCCTTTAAACATGAATGTTACTCTGGCATCTACCCCGAATTCCACATAACTACAAGAGCAAACGTACAAAACAACAGAAGCCACTGCTCCAACACCCCAGACTAGTAGTGAACTGAGCTACTTTAAAAAGGCAGATTGCTAATGAAGGTGCTTCACTCCACAAACCGTTATGAAAACTCTTACAGCTGTGACCTCACTTGCAATTCAATCCTTAATGCATTGGTCCAATATCTAGCGCACAGCCTCGCAGGAAGAGCAGAGGCTGTTACTGCAGTAAAGCAGGAGTGTCTTAAAATGTATTAATGACAGCTAAACATTACTTCTCCCATCTAAAAAGGTACAGGAAAAAAAAGGCAGCTGCCTTTAAAATATGCCTTGGGCTGTAACATGGCCAAGCATGTTAACCAAGACTGTCATTTTGATTGAATAAGTTCAAATCACATCTCACTTCCTGGAGAAAGTGCATAGTATACAAACTCTGCTAAATGCTGTAAACCATACAATTTATGACTCCCCGTTCTGAAGTCAGCATTTCTGGGACGTGATGAGAACCTGCTGTATGCACACACTCAGCCTACAGCAGGCAGGCCCCACCCATTCAGGAAGCTCCAGGTGCTTTTTGAATGAGGCAAAGTTAAATGGCAGCCAGAAAGAACCAAGATTATTTGCACAGTGGTCTTACAGGCGCAGCCAAATCAAAAGTCCAAAAATATTTAGTAGACAACAAAAATCAGAACACAGCAACGTAATTTTGCTTATTTTTTAATGCTTTTCATTCAATTAACAGAAAAATTGCAGGCCTAAACCAGAGATCTGATCTCCAAATGCAATTCCAACTGATTTGCACAGGTAAGTTAGTCATTTCAGAAGGTTCGTCACTTTCACCAAAACTACAAAAACAAAAATCTTACATTCCCATGTCATTTCCACACCACGCCATGTAGACATGATGTCCAGACACAAATCCAACTGCGCATTTTAATATAAAGACATCAAAATTAGCCCAGTTTAACTGGACTCACTATCCATATACATACAGTTAATATGTAGACATGCTAAATAAAAGCCATGGTGTCCATAGTCCATTCATATTTTGTTTAAATATATTACAACATGCTTTTTTCCACACCCTTCAGTCCAACCTGATTCGACGTCTTGGGGGAAATTTCTCAAGTCTCTCAGTTACACTTTCCTCCACCTCCAGCGCAAAACTACAGCAGAAACTTTGGGCACCAACCAAACCTTGGCCAATCAACTTCATGTTTAACTGGATAGTTTCTGTGTTAGAACCAACCTTCTAACACCAGTCAGCAGGCATTTACCAACTTTTGAACACGTATACAGAACCGGTGAACAAAGAGCCCAAAGCAGGGTGCGTTGTGGGGGAGGGTGGATGCCACAAACTGCGTTCGTCATGCTATTGCGCAACGTTTCGCAAAGAACAAGTGAGTCACTGATCTCGTAGATATGATGACCATTACGTTAGTCAGCTTTATTTGACGGAAGGTGTAACAAAAACTCCCTTCGTGAGTGAGTGTCCTCGTTCCACCTTAAATGGTACAGAGGTTCCATTCTGGCGCCAGAATGCAACTGCTGCACCATTTAAGGTGGACCGGGAAGATCTAATCAAGAAGCTGCTTCAGCCTCGTAGGACAGCAAGAAGGCCACTTACCTTTCCCTCAACTTCGATCATCATTCCATTCTCTGACTCTTTGATCTTGTAGATGTCCGAGAACATCTCATCTCCTGTAAGACACGAAAGAGAAGACTTACTGGTACCTTTAACTCAGAGCCGTTACCCGCCGAACATGGGAGTGCAGAGGCTGATGCGGCACTCCGCTTAGAACCAGCTGAGGTGTTAAACGTGAGGCCTGAGGAACTAAGAAGCCGGCCAACAACAAGCATGTGTACGCTAGCTGGCTAGACCTACCGTTATCGCTTTACCACCGGTCATAAATACACGCTACAAGCAACCCAGAACGCAAACCACACAACCCAATAGGCGTAGCGTACAAGTTCGCTAGCCAGCTAGCCCAGAAAGCTAACGGTAGCTAACTCCAGTGCAGGTAACAGACGCCGGCGGAAATCTCGGCTAACGAACCGGCATTCCGTACTTACAGCCAAATTCAGAATAACAGCTTAATCTCAATGCTAAAAGTATGGTTCCCCAGCAGCAATACAAAGACAAAACCCTAAAATGGGCTTCCACAAACATCATATGAGCCAGAATACAACTCTCGCCAACTTCTTTCAGCCGCCCGGCTGGCTAACCAGCGCACCGAAACTTAGGCCTCAGTTCGGCAGCACAACAAAGACACAAATAAACACACTTAAATCAGCCTGACAGTGAAAAATACCCACACGGCCACACTAACTACAACCACTAGATCACATATCTGTGCATCCTTACCGGTGATGATGTCCTTGTAGATGATCATTTTGCTGGATGGTGTTGAGGGCTCGGAGCAGGCACTGCGCTGGCGGCGGCGGACTCAGCTGGAAAGGCCGAGCTGCTGATTTCAGTCCTGGATACTGCCAGAACTGGTGACGTCAGCGCGCGCGGGGTGTCTGGAGAGCGAGCGACCTCGTGCGGCGGCTTCCGGAACAGCAGCCTTGCCTTCTGATAGGATGTGCATCTCCATCAGCAGAGACGATGCACTTCCGTGGATTGGACGCTAGAAAGGTGAATTAGGATGCATTTATTCAGAGGGTTAAATAAAACTATACATGTCTATATATAGGGTGTGTGTTCAGGGTATAAATGCCCGGATGCGATATTACACACCCATTTACACCCCATGATTTAGCCCTGAAGTGAAACGAGCTGTTTTCCCTGAATGAATATGAACTGAATGAATCTGATGAGCTCTGCTCTGATTGGCTGTGAGACAAGGGGTCACACACAAGCGACAAGTCGATGGGGCACGCCTCAGTTGTGTACCACACACTAATACTACAGAGCACATGTTGTGTACTAATCCTAATAATTTGGCTCTTGCAGGCCAGTACCCCAAATCCTTCTAGTATAAATTTTCAAGTTTCAGGTTTATTTGTCATTTGCACAACACGTTGGGACATTTATGCATTGAAATGCTTGTGTTGAGGCTCAGGTTGATACTCTACAGCAGGACAACATTATATACATACTAACTACACATTAAAACCAAGAGATATAAAAAAGAAGTTCTCTGATATGTACATTTATTAGACAGGGATAGTCTGGGAGAGAGCGGAGATATAATATTAATATGTACGTATGTCTGTTGTTTAAGTGACTCAGTGATATTGTCCATAGCGGTGATATATTAATAATAATAATATAAAGTGTCAGAGTGCAGTAGTATTGGTGAAAGGTTCACAGCTCCTTCAGGAACCTGATGGCTTGTGGGTAAAAACTAGTCTACTCAAATTTATGTACATTGTTGTAATTTCTTCTTTTGGTGTCAGTTCAAGAGAGGAGACCACTCTGGATGAGATGTTAGTTTACTGAGCTTCTGGTTCCAGCATGCTGTCCAGAATGCAGTCCCGAGCAGTCTCCAGATACACCACTGCTGATAACAAGTCCTGTTCCAGAAAAGCAACCGTTTTGTAAAGGACCATCTGGTTTACAAAAGGTCCCTGATAGAAGTAGCTTCACAGAGAATCCAGCTCCAACCCTCCAGTGAGCAAGCCAAGGGTGACAGTGGCAAGGATAAAACCTCGAGAGGAACCAAGACTCAAAAGGGGAACCTGTCTGCCACAGAGTTTGGGCAGTAGCTCAGCTCTGGCAAAGAAGAACATGTAGACAATCAGCTCTTACAGAACTCATCTGTACCGTGGCTTACTAACGAGAAGTGATGAAGCTTACCTTATACCAAGCTGCAAAGCTACTTCAACACCAACTTTACTTAGTGGATCTTCAACTGGCAAACACTGATGAAAGATTTATCTCTACTGCCTGTACAAGCCACAGCATTTTAGGTGGGATGGGAAGAAGCTGGAGAACAGGGAGCCAGTTTCAGGTGTGTTTAAAGATGGATATTATACATGATCACTTCCCTTCGCAGCTGCCCTCAACAGCCTGGTTTCTGCGTGTATAGTCCACCATCGCTGTGGTTAGGCCAAATCCTTACCAAAAACCTTCAGTAAAACTACACATCAGGCATCAGTTAGAGATGTAATAACTTTCTGATCAGACGTCTGATTCCCATCGTAATCACCACAATTCTGACTCTTGATGTTGCAGGACCACCTCACACCAAAGCACTCTGAATGACTGTTTAATCTAAGCCATTTAATTCAGCAGAGGTTTTGGAAAATGAGTGGATTTCTCATTTTTCTGCTGCTAATACACATGATCCAATTAATCAGCTCATAAAAGGGGAATTCCAAGTTCTCTTTGGGAACTGTTTACAGCTGTCTGGATGTATCCCTCTGCCATTAATTGATAAATAAATGAATTATATATACATAAATACCACAAACAATTAGATTCAAGAGTTCAAGTTTTATTGTCATATACACAGCATAACTATCTATCTCTCTAACAATCAGTTACATTGTACAATGAAATTCTTAATTTGCAGTTCCTCCATTCCCGACAGTCCTAAAAAATAAATATCAATATAAAAAGAGAGAGAAAAATAAGAAGTATAATATATATATGTACACTAAGTAAAGAAAATCACTAAGTAAAGAAAGGGAGAGTACAGTACTGTATGGATGCAAGTAAAGTGAAGTGCATATGCAAGTACAAAGGTAAACCGTATGGTATAACAGTAGCAGCAGAATGTGAGTTCAGAGTTCAGCCAGTTTCAGAGCGGAAGGGGGGAGGAGGTGTTCACAAGCCTGACGGCTTGTGGATAAAAACTGTCTGTCAGTCTGGCTGTTCTGGACTTCACACTCCTGTAGCGTCGGCCCGACGGTAGGAGCGTGAAGAGGCTGTGTTGGGGGTGTGTACTGTCCCTGATGATGCTGTGGGCCCTCCTGATGACCCTGGTCCTGTAGATGTCCTGCTGTGAGGGGAAGGCTGCCCCCCGGAAATGGACTGTCCAGTCTTGATCACACGCTGGAGAGCCTTCCTATCCTGAGCGGTGCAGTTTCCGTACCAGACCGTGATGGAGCTGGCAGCGTATTCACATACTGTAATATACTGTACCATATCATGTAATAACTTTCTGTGTGGGGACTTTTAGAGGTGGATGTCTAGTTCCACCACTGTGAACAAATCTGACTCGGCAGGTTACTGAACCATTTGACTATGCTGAATTGTATTCCCCTTTAACAACGGGATCTAGGTCACACTAAAAGGTGCATGGCAGGGGGTTCTCCAGGACCAGGGTTGGAAATAAGTGCTGTAAGGACATCTAAGTCTATAAGTCTATAAGTCTACCATGCAACACATCAAACCTCCTGATTTTCTACAGTGTTTACATTTAAATCTTTGAGTTATACAGAATTTTGAAAACTGGGAATTTCCTTTAAATGGTGCACGGAGGGTGAATTCTGCTTCCAGACTGTAGAAGCAGCCTGTAAATGGTCAAGCTGTACCATTAGATGTCGCCGTACACTAGCCTCTAGGTTCTGGCAGCAGAGAAAGGCAGTCTCTGACAGCAGTCTTTAGTAGGTTTGTCACGACTGGCTGGCTGAGCTTTACCTCCTTCCAGTGGGAGGGTGTTTGTTCCTCTCTGAGCTGAACGCTGATAACCAGCTTCACTGCAGATTTACTCCAGCTGAGATGAAGACCTGTTTGGAGCACTGCACTGAAAGGTGAGCCTGGCAATATTAAATTCCCTTTGAAAAACTTACTAGGTGACAAAACAGCCTACTGTTTAGGACATGCTAGGTTAACTCTGTAGTTTAAAATGAGCAGCTGACTTTTTTACTGTCCAGTTAGCTGGATAACTCACATTCAGAGATCATCAGTTCAAAGTTGTTATCGTGCCTTTTAACTTTAACCTTAAAGACCATCTATACTAATACCATTAGAACGTTTAGGAGCTCTTTAATATTCCTATAATTATACACTTTCGTTGTTCCAAATGCATCACAGGATCAGGCATGTGACTTCATTAGCATTAATAAATTTGGGAAGGTAAAATTATTATGAAGCACCTAAAGTGTAAAAGATGGTTCTCCAATGGTTCCCTAGCACAGGGCCATGGGCACTCAAAGAACCGTTGGCATGCTCAAACGACGGCATAGTGAAATGTTTTTTCAGATTCATGGTGAACTTGTTGCATATAGTTCTGCCTAGCACCAAATGGTTCCGTTATTGCTACAAGCTCAAAAGCATAAAGGTTCTATATAGAACCATATACAGCCAATCTAAAGAAACATTTCACCATGCAAAGAACCATTTAAGCATGCAAGTGTTTCTTTCAGTGCTCAGTGCACAGTTTTTATTTGCACACTTACAAATGATGATTCTAAATCAGTAACGCTTCGTTTTGCATCATGAGTTATTCAGGTTGCTGGAGAGAATGTGCTACAGTCTGGTTCTATATAGACTGTGTTTGAAAAGGGTTCTATGTACCAAATAGAGTTCTTCTATTTTACTAGCTTGACACTAGAAGAAACATTTCTGGTGCTACACAGAACCGTCTACAATACATTTCCCATCAACCTGATAGCTTGGTTTAATTGTTTGACTGATATATATATAACACACACACATGTGTATGTATGTATGTGTGTGTGTGTGTGTGTGTGTGTGTGTGTGTGTGTGTGTGTGTGTGTGTGTATGTGTGTGTGTGTGTGTGTGTGTGTGTGTGTGTGTGTGTGTGTGTGTGTGTGTGTGTGTGTGTGTATGTGTGTGTGTGTGTGTGTGTGTGTGTGTGTGTGTGTGTGTGTGTGTGCGTATGTGTGTGTGTGTGTGTGTGTGTGTGTGTGTGTGTGTGTGTGTGTGTGTGTGTGTGTGTATAAAGATATAATAGTGTGTATGGCTCCCTATGGTGAAATATTATGTTTATAAAGAACATATAGTATAACATAGTATATTAATAACAGTATTGTAAACCTGACAGAACGCTCGGGCTCCAGAAAGGAAAGCTGCTGTTTCTTTTGCTGCATGTATCTTTAGCTGTTCTTATGAAGCGGTGTGAAGCACTTAATAAATGACAGACTAAGTGGAGTAAACTGTCAGGTCAGTTACTGTGAGTACTTACTGGTGTTATATCACGGATCAAATATTTTGTTACTAGTTAAATCACTGTGTATCCGTGTCACTGTACACCAGCATAGACAATATACCACCCAGCGCTTTAGTACTACTGTAGATCTTTCTCATAGGGACACACCCACAGTATAAGCAGTCATGTAGACAATGTAATGTAGGCTGTGTAATGAGTTGCGTTGTTTCTGCTTGGTGTTAAGCTGTAAAGCTAAGCCTAAGGCGGGATAACTGGTCTGCTAGCTCAGTTCCGTAAGCCCAGTTTTGAAATATTTATCCTGTTCCAGTAAGCAAAGTGGTGGTCAGGAGGGTCTCTTATCTCTGACCCAAAATTAGGCTAGTCCTAATATTAGTAACACACAGAAACAGTTTAGTGTCTTGCATTTTTAACCAGGCATGATCTGTTTGCTTGTGATCCGGCTTTTCTGAGGTCGTAGTGGTTTGCTGTGGCTGTGGCAGAGAGAACTGGAGCCAGATGTTTAATTTCACATTGGGCAGGAGCTGGTGAAGCCAGCCAGTTAAAATGCCCCATCGAGCCTTTTCAGAGTCTTTTATTTGAGGTCCGTGAAGGGCGTGTGGTTGACCCGTGGCATTTTAACAGAGAGCCCTCAAAGTCTGCCTTCAGCAGCCCACTAGGAGTGGATTTCCTGGCAATGTTGGATGTTGAGGTTAAACATGAGTGGTTTTAATAGCTACTGTTACACAGAGCTGCTTTCTTTACGCCCAAGAAGAAGCAGAGCTCGCAGCTTTGATTCCCAAAAACCTCATAACTTATGATGATGGTGTTAAATCAGACATAAACTAAATGAAACAACAACAATAATAAAAAATATTAGTCTGAATTATTTGTCCTAGGATCTCCTTCTGCATGTATAATAATAATAATAATAATAATAAAAATAATAATAATAATAATAATAATAATAATAATAATAATAATAATAATAAGAATAATAATAAGAATAATCATAATCATAATAATAATTATTATTATTATTATTTTATTATTATTATTTTTTTTTATTATTATAACTATTCATTTAAATGATGCATGTACTACTACTCCTAATAATAATAATAATAATACTTATTATTATTATTATTATTATTATTAGGAGTAGTAGTACACACATCATCAAATGAATAGTTCCACAATTAGTTGCTCCCAGAAGGAATCAACCGACAGAAATGAGACTTGGTGGGTAGGTTTGACATTTTGAGACATTCGAATGATTCAAGTTTCACACTCGACTGTGCATGTGACATAAGCAAGGACGAGCCTTATCGCTGTACCTGATTGTCCTGAAAGCCATGATTACGGACATTCAGCAAGTAGTGATGCCCTCCATGAGTCATCCTGTCAGTGGCTGCTTTATAGGCAGACGGCTGCACGACGCAGGACTACATGCACACAGACCATTACGATGGCTGCCCTTAACACCACATCAGCGTCACCAAAGACTGCAATGGTGTCATGCTTTTGTCTTGCTGGAGATGATCAATGAATCTATCTGTGGAGGCACCGTGGACAGTGACAAGATGAACAGTTTGATGTCACGTGTCACACGTCCACAAGACCTGATGTCACTCCACCTCCACCCCTACAGTAAAATCTGCAGGAACTGTGTGAGAATGTTCAAGCTGCATGGGATGGATTATCACAGGACACCATTAGGAACCTGGCTGGCATCTTGTCTGAGCAAACATGGCAGCTTGGCGCCACTACTGTCTGTGTAACTCAATAAATATTTCCCATATGAGTCAAAATTTATCATCATTTATTGTTCGTGGTAACCTTTATCTTCCTTCCCAACAGCACTGCAATCCCACACTTCCCTCTGGGTGTAGCTATTCTTTTGATAATGAGTGTATTTGAACTTTTTTAAGTCAGATTTTCCTAAGTGGGCAGAGGAAAATCTTTCTCCCAGAATCTGCCCTGTGTTAAGCTTTATGGTGACCTGTTTAACTCCTGGGCTGCTAGTCTAGACATCAAAGCAGTGAATGCACATGTTTTCCAGATGATGCTGAGCAGAAGCTGAAAGGTAATGTGCCGCTGCAGGGTGCAGGTGGTTTGTGATGACTAGGTGTTGTTTGCTGAGAGTACACTTGGCAAAAACCCCACAGAAGCCTGAGAAGACTCAGAAGGTGCCGATTACTGGAACTAGCATCCGTAAAGTCACAGTGCTCTCTAGGAAAGTCCATTTCGCATTCAGACAAAGGAGCAGCAGCTTTAATATCCGTGTTCTATTCATTAAAATCTCATACTGACCTTTAGAAACACATTCCTGCTGTTATTTGACATATAAAATGTGTATACTGTATAATATAATGTAATATAATTATAGGCATAAATAATAGCCTTTAACGTATAATAATAATGTTTTAATACTATTAATAATATTATTTTACAGGTAGGCTGTGTTATTAAACAGAATAAGAAATCTGGGTGAATTGGTCAAATTCAGACCACTTTCTAATGTTTCTTCAATTTCTAAAATTGTAGAATGCACTCATCATGCTTATTCGCATTTCCATATTAAGAAAGAAGATGCTGCATGCCTCTCAGATGTTTCATTATGTTCATATTTGTGTAAGACACCCAAAAAACTGTGCCCCTTTTTAGAAATATAAAAAACTGAATTTAATAGATATCCCCATTATGCTGGACTTTAAATGAGCAGGTCTAGACCAATTAAAAAGATGCTGGGTAGGTGCTGAACTGGTGATATGGCAAAAAATATTACAATAATATGGTATTTGCAGGATACATAATATTTATGTTTTCATAAATCTGTTGGAACAATCCAAATCTGTGAATACATTGACTGTGAATCAATATTAATATAATCAATATGCTAAATTGAGAACAGTGTTCTAGTGTTTTTTATTTTATTTATAATGGAACATGCAGTTAGCCAGTGTTCCACTGTATTAGTAGAATAAGCATAGGAATACGCTTTCTAAGTATGCAAGTGTATCCACAAAAAGCATATTGTTATTATAGTGTCATATTTTTTGCTATAACAATATGTGTTATCATATTGCCCAGCCCTACATACTGAGCATTGTCACTCTGTGATAACAGAATATCTTCTAATGTAATATAGTTTGTATTGACTGGACTGTTTAGGTTCTTAATGTATGATAGACACTGAGCATACATTTGTGTTTTGAAATATGGCATTGTTTCCAGATTGTGCAGATTCTCATGTTTGATGTTTGATGTCCTACAGTTTGCTGGCTGTCCATGAGCGATGGCTGTTGACTAAGATGAGTGTTGGGGCGGGAAACTGACACTGCGTGGTAACTCTAACAGTCGAACCCTTGGTCTGGGTGTACAGTAAGTGTTACTCTAATGCAATCTGAGTAATGTCTGTAAAGGCTTACTATCAGTCTACTCAGTTTCCTCATACTGAGTCACTATGCTCTCTCAGGTATACTAATGCCGTTCATACCCATTGACTGTCAACACCTGTAGTAATCTATAGTAATTACACTTCTCATGCCCACTGGCTGAGTCAAAACCTCTAGAATGCCACAGTAATGACAAATTTGAAGAAAGAGAGCCCTGCCTGTCTGCACTTGTATCATCTGTAATCATCTAATGTGATGTTGTTGTTGTTGTATGGCTCTTTCAGTTAGTAGTAGTAGTAAGCTTTCCTGCTGAGGCCCTGATCCTGAGAAGAAGCAGCCACTGGAATATTATATATAATATATACATAATATATATGTAACATTATATGTACATACACGTTTACACTGTTTACATGTTTTCCACAAGTGGTAGTTGGTCCAACCAAAAAAAAATGTTACAAAATGTTACAAAATTTGTTACAAGCAAAATAATAAAAATGATTGTTTTTTTATCAATGTAATTTGTTAAGTTGAATAAACTTGATCAATTTCTTGTAAAAAATGTAAGTAATTTTTTAGGTTGTGCTTTTTATAGTGTATAGATGTATGCTATATACATGTGACTATATGCCATATGCTGAATACCTTTAAAGTAATATGTGTATCTATTTGTTTATAAATAATAAAATATATAATATAATAATATAATGTGTATCCTAATTTGCTAACTAGAAGCCACTATTTCGTAGTACCCTATTAAAAGTCCAACCTAAAAACCTTTAATTAGTTGGAATTATTTGGTTAAATCTAAATTTAAGTTTATTTTTTAAAGGTTGGACCACTAAACACATTTTACAGTGTAGACTAGGGTCTAAATACCTTCGGACACATTTAGTTTAAATTCCTTAAAAATGAAATTAAATCAAATTACACATTGTGTTGATTTCTTATGTGTACTCAATCTCTACAGAGAGCACACTTCTGCACATATTAATACACAACTGCTAGTTATTTCCTTAATTTACCACAGTGGAAAAAAAAACATATGATGTGCTCATGAAAAACAAAAACATTTTTAACTTACAATCTATAAACATTAATACCAATTGCATAGGACTTTTTGTAAAAAAAAAAAAAAGCTTCTAAACTGTTAACTGGTCTTTGCAGGTTAAGATGTGTAGTTGTGCTCCACCTATATGCCTGTGGCTGGCTCTGATACTGCTCCCTGCACTGCAAGGTAATTCCTTTGGTCTTATTCAGCCAACTGCAGATGTAATGTAATGCCAGGTATGTGATAATAGCTACAGAAACTATTGTATTTATTGTATTCACAATGTGTTGGCCCTATTAGACAGTCTTATTTTTCAGTAACTGCTATGAATTATGCAAAAATAATATGATATAACAGGGAGAAAGTCTTTCTACAAATAGTATAGCTATAGGTTACATTTCCAGTAGCATGGTGGTAGCATGGCTGTGTCATATTCAAATAACCTTTCAGTGCTGGAGTTCTTCTATGGATAGAGTAACAAGGGGTATCATCGGCAGCTGCATGGCCTATTCCCCAAATATGTAGAGGAGAGTGGGGCTGGTTGGCATAGTGTTTATGGCTCAGTAAGAGGAGCTCTTACAAATATGTGATATTTTACTTTAGGCAGTAACTAGACACACGAAAATACAATGTTATATAAGCTCCTATCGGTCCTGCTAACAGGATAAAACATGTTTACCATCCCATAAGAATCTTCTGCTTATTGTTTTGTTGCAATGGTGGTTGGTGTAGCTCAGCGGCTAACACCACTACCCTCCAGGGAACCACCACATGTGGGAGACTAGGGTTCGATTCCCGGTCCAGGTGACTGTGCTACACCAATAAGAGTCCTCGGGCAAGACTCCTAACACCACATTGACCTACCTGTAATATGATTAACCTTGTAAGTCACTCTGGATATGAGCGTCAGCTAAATGCCATAAATGTAAATGCAATAATACAAAAACAATTATTCTCTTTGATGACAGAAAAACTGAAGTACTGTAAATCAAACATCATTATTTCCAGCATGTCTAGCGTGTTTCAACTGAAAACATGTTGTTCTTACAACTTCTAAAGTCATAAGTAGGAATTTCTGAGGACAATTTGAAGGCAGCATCAGGAACGCACAAATTCCAGAATATATATTGGAAACTGAATGTATTTGAGGGGTGGTATGGTGGTGCAGTGGGTAGCACTGTTACCTCATAGCAGAAGGGCCTTGGTTTGTTTCCTGTCTGGGACGTATGGGGTTCTTTCTGTGTGGGGTTTGCATGTTCTCCCCATGTCTGCGTGGGTTTCCTCCTGGTGCTCCGCAGTCAAGTGTGTTGGAGATGCTAAATTGCCCTCTAGATTTCTGAGTGTGAGTGAATGTGTACGTCTATGTGTCCACCCTGTGATGGATTGGTGGCCTGTCCAGGGTGTTACCTGTCCTCTGCCCATTGAATGCTGGGATTGGCTCCAGCACTCGCTGTGGCCAAGAATGATTAAGCAGTTTAGAAGATGAATGAGTGAGAGTGAGTGAATGTATTTGTTCATTAGCTGAGCCGTTTAGCTTTCATTTGCTGATCCTACTCTACAACATGCCTGGGATATATGGAGGGGAATAACTACTGTGCCAACCAGCCCCACTCCTTACATACATGTTTTAATTAGTCAAGCTGCTTAAGTTCCTGTATTGTTTAGTGGTTTCTCTGAGCTATTTCTTTGTAGCAGCAAGTAGCACTGTAGCATCGTAACTAGATTGGTTTTAAGTAACTAGAATTTTAATAGATTTTGGTAGTTATGAGAGTGAGGGACCGTGGGCCCTCAGGTGTGTTTTTCAGTCAGTCTGGCATTGATTAGAATACCTAGGTAGGTATGCTAAATGACCATTTACATGTTTTACTAAGTCACAATAAGGATAGCTCGCAACTTATCTAGCTAACAAGGCGAGTTTACAGGCTGAAGTTAACAGATAACCAAGGTTACATGGGTCTGCGTAATCTAAGGCACATAAACCAACAGTTAACACACGTCCATATTTGTTTAGGCATCATGTAGACTAATTTGTAATTCATCTGTTTATCATGTGAGTGTCATAATCTGATTGGCTGACTCCTTTCAATCGACATGCTTCAGCTAAGGTCACTGCACCAGCCCAGCTGCAGGCGACGTTGGGGCTCCCCTTCATGCTGGGATGTAACGTGACGATAGAAAACGAAGACACCCTCAAACAGGTTCGCTGGCTTGATGTCCAGAACAACACCATCCTTCATTACCAGCCCCAGACGCCTGGCAGCCTCACCAGAGATGACGGAGTGGAGCTGGTAGCCCATAAAGCACACACCAGTGCCATCGCCATCACGGAAGCCAAGCCAGGGAGCGAGGGATGCTACACATGTGTGTTTGACATATACCCATCTGGGCAGCAGCAAGGGAAGACTTGTCTCCTTCTTATAGGTAAGGAGATGCTAATCTGTATGTTCACTGCATGGTAGGGATAGAGTGTACGTTTCCATAATAGCCATTAAGTAGAAGTTCATTTTTTGGCATCAAGAATACAAGCTGAAAATACCACGGCAGCTATGTATCATTGAGTTCTGTCAGAAAAGGTGTGTCTTAGAAGTTTCTGTATTTCACCATCCAAAAATTCCCAAACACATTCCGTGATGATGCATTTAAGAACAACAGCAGCTTCTTTGTTTGACGTGCAGTTCTCCTTTTCTCAGTAAGGAGTTTCTTAATAGTAGCACATCCTTTCAGACCCATAGCATGTGTGTTGTCTTCTCGAGGATTCAAGTATTCAAGGAGACTTTATTGTCATTCGCATCACATGTGGTACATGGGGTGGAATGAAATTGTGGTACCCAAGGACCCAGTTTTACCCAGACAGCAGTACTTAAATAAATAAAATATACATAAATATATAAAAATATATAAAACAAATACAGAGAGAAAGAGCAGCAGGAAATGGAGAAGGTAGCAGCAGAGTGTATACAAAGTGACTGAGTGTCCTCAAAGTGTCGGTGCAGTGGTTTTGACTAAGTGGCGTTTAGAAGTCTTACAGCTTCCGGAATGAAGCTGTTCCTCAGTCTGTTCGTTCTACACTTAATGCTCTGAGGGGAGCGGGACAAAAAGTGAGTGTGCTGGATGAGTGGGGTCCTTCATGATGCAGGTAGCCCTCTTCCACAGTAAAAGGTTGGGCAGAAACACCTATGGATGTTTATAATAAATAATAATAATAATAGTTTACACTTTTATAGCGCCTTTCACAAACCCAAGGACGCTTATCTGAAGCAAAAGTGAAGCTTGATGTTCCTCTCTCCCTCAAAGACTGGAACTTTAAGTGCTGTTCATCAACAGTTCCATTTTCTCTCCGTACGGATTGCTTTGACTGGAAAATAACCATTTTAAAAAAATAGTGTTTTGGCTTTTGCACAGTGCTGTATTTTAGAAACACACCCTTACGAAGGTGAAAGTAAGTGTTTGTGTTTGGGTAAAACAGGCCCTAACAGAGTAGAGCCAAGTCAAGCATGTGGTTTCACATTTATATTACAGTCACATATTCCAAAGATTTATTCACTGATGTCTGCTACTGAATAAAGCTTCTATTATAAATAAGCTCTAGTCAGCAAGATTTTGGTCCTTTTCCAAGCTTGGGGGAAAGAGTTGGTCATGGTAATCAACAGTAGGATACAGATGAAGCACACCGATCTTAAGTTAGTAGATGCTGGAATTTTCCTTTAAAGGAGCAGGTTGTAGAAGACTGGAGGAGTTGTTTAGAATTCAGAGGTAATGGAGAAAAAATAGAGAGTGTTTTTTTATATGTACAGTTCCCGCTCATGGTTTGGCAGAATTTTCACAAGAGCTTTAATTGTCCCAGGGTGTTGGCCTGTGGGGGACAGGACAGGAAGTTGGCAAGGTTTGGCATCCTTTATTCAGGTTGGGCAGATGAGTCCCACTTCCTTTCCTATCATCTGGTACTTCCTGTTTAACCCACAATAAAGAATCATGGTAACTGCAGTCCACATGAAATCAGAATATATCAGATCAGCTTGAAAAATGCAAAACAGTGTTGTTTTGAACGTTTGGGGGAAAAGGGGTTCTGAAAACATGTGCTCACTGAGATGGGACTAAGGTCATTTAGGGCGGTGTGATGTTAAATGGTAGAGAAACTTACAGACTCGGCACTCAGCGAGCCGTGATACCCTCCAAGAGTCATCCTGTTAGTGCCAGCACCGTTGGCACCATTGGCTGTTCTACACAGGACTACACGCACACAGACAGTTATGATGCCAGCCATTAACACCACATCAACATCAGCAATGACTGCAATGGTGTCGTGCCAGACTGTCATGGAGTACATCAGAATGGCAGTGGGTCATCTTCACTGACAAGTCCTTCAGCCCTTCAGTGACGCTTTTGTCTTGGTGGAGATGAACAGTTTGCTCTCACACGTCACACATCCAGAATCCACCTCCACATCCACCTCCACCCCTACTGCAAAATCTGCAGGAACTGTGTGAGAATTTTCAAGCTGCATGGGACGGATTATCACAGGACACCATAAGGAACCTCTACAACTTCATGCAGAGACGTCTGGAATGTTGCGTTGGCAAAAATGGTGGCCCAGCGCCATTCACTACAACGCCGGACACTACTTCTGTATGTGTAGCTCAGTAAAAAAAAACTGAATGCCAACTGTAAATGGCTTTAAAGATGGTTCAGATGGACTTCTAAACAGTGCTGTATAACTTTGACAATTAATAGTCATATTAACCTATAAAGTTCTAGATGTGATTCATAGGAAACCAGCCCACATTAACCGATAGATGTGGCTGTTCTTGAGACTGAGAACAAAAGTTGGGCGTGGTTTTGTATTAGCTGGTACTCACTAGCTTGTTGAAGAAGGAAAACGTCTCTCAAATGTGCCGATTCTACTCTTTCAATCTACTTCCCTACATCTGTGAGGGGATATTTGAGTTTTGTGGATAGAAAGAAACATCTTTAAGATTTGGGTCATGTGTTTGTGTTTTGTCACTCTGACTGTATGAATGAAAATGTAATTTATTGTGTAGTTAAGTATGTAGCTAATAATGTGACTCTCTAATTACCTTTAAATAGTAAAACCAACCAACAGCTATAAGTACTGACTTTTAATGGGTTAAACCTGCAGACCTGCCAGCGCCAGTTTAATTCCATGACCAATTGTTCCCCCTTTTCCCCTCAGCGAAGGTGGAGTCGATGGGCAACAAAACAGCGGTTCGTGGAATGCCCTCCACGCTCTCTTGCAAGTATGCTCTTGCGGAGAAAGTCCAGCAGGTCCTGTGGAGGAAAACGGCGGAGCAGGGAGACACTTCCACTGTGGCCTCCTACACCAAGCAGGACAGCATTACCGTGGAGGCGCCTTTCCAGGACCGGGTGAAGCTGAGCCGGTCACTGGGCCACAGCCAACTCACGATAAACCCGGTCCACACTGAGGATGAGGGGTGTTACACCTGCGACTTCCACACCTACCCACTGGGCTCAATGAGCATGACAGCATGCCTGGCTGTGTACGGTACGTCTAGAGGATCATTTCTAAAACATAGGACAGTCCAATCTCCATACTGTATTTAACACTGAACTTTAAAAGCGATAGCTTGATCTAAAATGTAGTGGCTCAACCAAGACATGATAGATTCATGCGTAAGTTATCCCATCCTTGCCTCATGTAGACTTTGAGGTGGCTGCTTTTGTCCAGTTTGCGGATAACAGTATCTTATATAGCATCAGAAACCCTATAAGCAAGTCTGTTTGCGGTGACGTAACAGCTTATCACGGTTTAACGACCAGGAGTACCTAAATCAGTGTTTTCTTGTTCTTGCAGGAGAACCATAAACATTCATTGATCAATAAGTGACCAATATATTTCACCATATCCCCCCCCCCTGTGTAAACAGGGTGGTCGTAATCTTGGGTAACGCCAAGTAAGCATGTAAGCATTTCCCAACCAATCACAAGTCTGATGTCTCTTGCCTCACATACATAAAATAGTCTCAGAGTCAGAGAAACTTGTCAAGCTAAAGCTAACTAGCATAATCAACAGCTAGCAAGCTAGGCTAACTGTCTGTAGCTGCCCTGTATAGTATATTTATTATATCTATATTTTTCATTCCAGCCTTTTTGGATGTTTAAGGGAGCACTCAAGTCTAGTCTCAAGACTAACATTGGGACTGTAAGGCAAGTGTGTGATTAGCATGGTAGCCTACTGGCTGGAGCTGGGGTGTCCAGGCTTACCCACAAAGGTACAGTGTAGCTGCTGGTTTTTGCTCTTTGAAAACAGGAACTCACATGATCAACTAACGGAAGACTGAGGCCTACCAATTTAACATGTAGAATCAGAAACGAAAACCTGCAGTCATCTGCAGCCACACATGGGGTAGAGAGGCTTCCAAAGGTCAGGAGGTCATTTAATGAGGCAATTCCCACCAACAAATCATCATGGGCCAGCAAGCCCACTACTTTTTAACATGCTTCAATAGTAGCAGGCAGCAAAAACACATTACTAGCCACATACACCCAATATAAAAAGTGATTAACACTGGGGCACCAGTTAGTGATGTGCTTAGGCAGATCAGTTTACCAAACCCAAGCCATGAGAACGCCCCACATCAGTATGGAACCTTGTTTTGGTGAATGGCTTTATGGGGTCTACATAAATCATGGAACCACGCCACATGTGGCCAGTCCTCTAGCATGGTGTTAGGAACCTACTGAATCCAGGTAAGGCACTGTTTCTGGTGTTGTGGTGTTAACAGAGGTACTGGTAGTGGTAATGCTTTCTATGTTATATTCCCGGTACACATGTGACACCGGATTATAGAATGTTAAATGCCTGTGCACCTTCTGTGAAGGAATGTCCCATCCATCTGCCACCCACTATAGGCCCTTTTCACAAAAAAGCGGAAATACGTCGACGCTGGGTAGTACAAGTTCCTGTACTCCCGGCTGACCATTAAACATTTCACTTCATCGCTGTCGAGACTGAAATTTGAGGATGTCTAGTTTAAGCAAATAGTAAATATTATGAATGATACTGACTGCTTTAGTTAACGTGATCTACGAGGCTGAAGTTAGCTCCTTATTCGCAGCTCCCGATTAGGTTAGCTAGCAAACCAAGTAACGTCAGCTAACGTAAGCTTTGTTTACATCTATGCCTGCTAACACGCTAGCACAACAAGCTAATCCTCGTCACGGGAATGATAGGCTAAGTGTTATTGTTTATTCAGTGTCCAGTATAGTCGACAACAAGGTGATAGTCAGAGCTAGGTGCTACCGATCGATGAGGAAGAGCGAGGAGCCACATAAACTTGAGGCTATACATGGTCTGCCGGTTGGCTTCTACTCCCCGGCGAGAGCTTGCTCTTTCAGACGCTGACAGCTTATGAGGGGGGACGTGAAAATTGTTCCACTAAAACCGAGTGGGAACAGCACCCGGTTTCAGCCGCGAGCTTCTCTCTATGTAGTCCGCAGCAGTGAAGTGCCGGCTGCACACAAAGTACTCCCGCGCCGAATCACAGAGTTTACCCCTTCATCTCTCCTTATCGCACGCACCCATTTTTTCTTTTGCTCGCCGTCAGCCGGAAAGCCATGGAAACTGAGATACGGCTGCTTTTGTTTTGAGTTCGAACACCTTGGTACACTGCAAAATCTCTTGTTCTTGGACTCTGCCATCACTGTTTACTGTTTAGCGGAACTAGCGTTACCCATCCGCGCGTGTTTCCGGCAAAAAGAATGCGGAAGTGTGAAAAGGGCCTATTGTGCCTCGTTCAAACTCCAGTAATTCACATCACCTTGACATGAACATGCTGATCAGTGTCCAACATCACCCACAAGATAATACCTCACAACTTCTTTAGGTCTGGGAGTTCTGCTGAGGTAACAGCACCTCATAATCAATTTACTTATCAATATCCCATGACTTATGGTGTGTCAATGTACAGGAATACACTAGGAGAATAAATGCTCACATTTTTGGTGGTTTGCTTTTGTGACGTTGTTGATTCTCTCCCGAATATGTGGATTTTTTGAAGAATTTTTGCCTCATGGATACACTACACACTACACCGTCATATTTCTGCACCACTGTACTGGGAAACCATCACGGTGGAATTCAGTGAAAACATGACCGCAGTGCTTGTTTATTTGTTCTGCAGCAGTGTAGCCGAATTTACTGTCAGTTAGGTCATAGGAGGCTCATGACATTTTTTTGGCTGCCTTATATGAAACTGTGCTGTTTCAGGAAAAATGCTTCAGAAAATGTGTGTGTGTGTGAGCAATGAGAGAATGAATCTGCACACACAAGGGCTTGCCTGCTGTCTTTTGCTGCACCACTCAGGAAAAAGGAAGACCTTATATAAACAAACCATTATTTCAGGACAATAAAAAGGAATAGAACATTAGGGTGAGCTTCTGGTCATAAGTGTTTTTTATTACTCACTGTACTAGACTTGGCCTTTGGTTGTATTTAAAAGGGTCCACAGGCGCACTTCCTCATGGCATAAGATAGAACAGTAGAGTTTTAGCCAGTGGCTCACAGGATGCAGTGGCCATTTCAATTTCCCCATGCTGGCACCCTTCCAGTGCACTTGGCCAGTTCTCAGTCAATAGTTCAAAGTCCACTCTCTGCATGCAGATACTGAGAAGCTGCCAGAAAGGGGCGAAGAACAGGAATTTTGTCAGGGCTAAAATACAGGCTTGGAGTTGCACTAGCATGCCATCACAGTGTTGCCAAGATAGAGCATCTCTACTGGGGTGCCAGCAGAAAATACTGTAGAAAATAGGGAAAGAAAAACGGATGGGAACAACTCTGAAGTAAGCCATGCAACACAAACGACAGCCATCGGTAGCTTAACATGAGCATAAGAGCAAATACCAGCTAGACAAGTATTACTATTAGAGTGGCTCTATTTAAAATGGTCAGGTGTAAGTGTTCTTATTGGTGGAATCCTAGCTAGCAGGGAACCTTTCCAGAACTTTGGCCAACGTTCCCTTAAAGGGGAGTAAACTGAGATCATGTTACATGATAGCAAAAGAAGAATTAACTCTCAGAGCAACATGTGGAAAATGTTTTATGGATGTTACTGAGACCTGAGGTGACAAAATGTTCTTAGAGAACGTTTAGAAACCTTTCCAAAGAACATTCTGGAAACAAAAACTTCCCACTGAAAACGTTAATTGAACTTTATGTTGTGTGATCTCAGAACGTTTTTAAAACAGGTAATTGCCAGGAATTTCCAGGATTTCCTTCCATTATGCAGTGTCATTGATTGTGCACAACTCACGTTTATGTATCACTATAAAGTGGAAGGGGATGAGAACCCACTGGCGTAAACTAACTTTAAAAATTTGGAATAAAAATAAATAAATGAACTTTAAAACACAATAAAATGACTACTATTAGCATTGCCTTGCTTGCTCACCTACAGAGATGTCAGTCAAGTTTGATTCTATAAATTAAATTTTTTTTAATTCTCTACATTTTTTAAATTCTGTACATTTCCATCATGCTCTTATATGTAATCAGTTTTATTGGAGAAACTAATGTCTGGTTTTGCTGAGGAAGAAAAAAGGGTAGCGCTTTACAGAATTGACCAACTAATATGA
Organism: Prochilodus magdalenae; assembly: GCA_024036415.1. Taxonomy (NCBI): domain Eukaryota; kingdom Metazoa; phylum Chordata; class Actinopteri; order Characiformes; family Prochilodontidae; genus Prochilodus; species Prochilodus magdalenae. The sequence continues at coordinate 247,016 of JAMWET010003809.1, read as the reverse complement.
AGTTATATATATTACATTGTTTACTTGACATTGGTTAAGCAAATTGTTAATATAGTGTTTCATGTTGGTTAGGAATTTCCCTCTGGGATCAATAAAATATCTATCTATCTATCTATCTGTTAAAACTTAATTAATATGAAGTGTAATTACAGAAAGACTAATTCTAGTATCAGCTGATGTATCTGTAAAGTTTCAGTTTTGCTACAGGAAGAGAAATTGTGGTGCCATATCGCCTCTAGTATCATTTGGTTATAGAGCTTAATCTGAGGTTTTTTATCTTTACCTGCTCCATCGCTGGATGAAATGATTAAACATAGATACTGCCATTGGTCTCGAGCGCTAGAGCTTATCCTAAGCTGATATGACTCACAGTGCTAGGCTGTCATTGTGAGGCCAGTTAAAGGGGACTTTGCTTTGGACCGGGGCCTATTGCTTCGACTGAGCCACTTTTATCCTGGAAACAGAGGACCACTGTGTCTCCCTCCTCTCTTAATGTTCTCTGAACAGCCTGGCTTTTGTCACTAAGGGATTATCACGAACCCCAACACTGGATGGAAACAGTTTTCACAGCCTTTGTTTTCTGGGTTTGTGCACTCATACGTCACTGTGTCCTGTTTTCACACAGGCTACAACAGACGTGACCTACGTCTAAAGGCTCCTTTAGCAGTGCACAAACATGTCTTCTGTTGTCTGGGTTAAGAGAGAGAAGATGATGCCATGTGAAGATGCACACAGATGCCTTGCACTATTAAACATAAAGGTTCCTCAATGGTTGGATTGCCCTGATGTATGTAAACAGTGATAGGTGATCACTGTTCAGACTGGCCACCCTGTGTTTGCCTTTTTCATTATGCAGTCCAGGCTGAAACACTTTATTACATTATTATACCTTTGTTTTTGCTATTATGCATAATATTACTATTATGTTATGTTTTCAGGGTTTTTAAATTAATTTTTTATGTTTTTGAATAGATTTATGCTTTAATGCTTTCATTTTCCCAACACACAGTATTTTTATTATAATATACATCTGTGTTTATATACTGAAATGGTCTCTTAGATATGCTGCCTCTTTAAGCCCACCTTTCAATGAGCCCATTGTGCTCTGATTGGTCAGCTCACTCTCTATGTTCTGATTACTCAACCGGAGCCTCATCCTGTGGCAAGTCCTACCCCCACACCACTGAGGCTGTTAGTAGTTGGTGTAGTGTAACTCCTCTGTGCAGTAGCCTGGGGTTTGATCCCTCAACTTGGCAAACACCCTACACTATAGCAATAAGAGTCCCTGGGCAAAACTCCTAACATTACTTTTACCTACCTCTGTTAACAACATGTAATCAAACTGGAAGTTGCTCTGGATAAGAACATCAGACACATCCTGTAAATATTAATAAGTAATTTTTCTTATTATTGTAACTGGCCCTGCTGTATCCGTTTGAGTCCAATCCTTCAGGTACAACAAGCCAGTAGACCCGGTCCATCCTCACAGTCCGTAAGCAGGACATTTCAGAGTAGTAAGGTTTTTACTTGTTTGGCTCTCTGTGTTGTGCAAGGACATGCCAAACTTGCTGGTAGGCGGCACCTTGCAACAGAGAATAGGGCTGGAATTCCAATGAGGCGGTTTAGGCAGCTGAGAAAAGTGGTTTTCTGTGGGAGAGAGTTTCTCCCTCTGGTGTGTACTTTGGGCTTTATAATTTTCTAGACCATCCAGAAAATCTACGACACACTAAAGGAAATGGAAAAACCAGTAGAGCATAAAGGTACTCTTTAAAACACTTTGGTTTTAAATTAAAACTAACAAGTAAAATGAAGATGAACTATTTAAGATTCTGCACTTTGTCTAGTTCACCATGCAAATCAGAAGCTAATTTGTGACACTGACCATCTTAAGCCCTTTTCTTGCTTTTGTCTTAATCCTTCCACTGAAACATTTTCATGCGACTCTTCGGTAGTAGTGAACACAAGAGGGGCGTGTTGCTAAGAAATTTTAAAATTCATGTTTAAATTTTAAAGGCCTAATTTTTTATGATAAGTATGTGATTTTTAATAAACTTTCATCTTTATAAAAAAAATAAACTCTTTAATGACTATTTAATAAATCCCATTGTATGTAAATGCATTGATTGTTATCACATCACTAAAACAACTGGTTAAAGCTATATCTGGCGAGTGAACAGCACTTTAGCAATGCTGTCTTACTACAACAAGCCTATTTGTTTCAAAACAAGTTTTGTGTAATGTTACACAAATATTAAAACCTCAATTTGTTTTAGTTTATTAATCATAAAATGTATGTCATTCTGAAAGTTGTGGAATGTAATACCAGAAATTATAACACAATAGACATTAAAGCAATGTAAATATAAAGGCCTGATTTATGTGTGTGGTTCCTCAGTTGTTTCTCAGTATTATGATTAGGCCCCATAATTACCTACACCACACATTAGCTTGGTTACCTAGCATAAATCATAAACTAGCACAAATTATAAACTAGCATACATCATCATTATACTGTGATAGAAATGTAAATAATTAGTATATAAAAAGTGAATTATAGAGTTTCTGCATTAAAATTGGCCAGTGAGTGACATACTCAGCTTGGACATGTTCATGACTCAGTGACTGTATTTACATTTACATTTCAGGGATTTAGCTGATGCTCTTATCCAGAGCGACTTACAAGCTTATTTGTATTACAGGTAGGCCAGTGTAGTGTTAGGAGTCTTGCCCAAGGACTCTTATTGGTGTAGCTCAGCATTTGCTACCTAAATTGGGATTTGAACCCCCGTCTCCCACATGGGGTGGTAGTGCCCTGGTTGGTAGAGTTGTTCACCGCTGAGCCATACCAACCACGTTGGTATTTAATTCTCAGCATAAACGTAAAACGTAAAACATTGAACATGTACCATTGCCTGCACTGTGCCATCCTGCCATTATTGCTAACCTCTCCACCACTGCACTGGACATACCCCTTGTGCACCACTGTAGTATTTGGCAGCAATATCAGAAATAGGGTCCAGGATGGTTTTTCGGCCTCCTCCATCAAACCACCACCCTTTAATCTGCGCATTTGTTTTGTTTTTTGTTCAGTCCTGCCCAAGCCTGAGGTGAGCTCCGCCACCATTGAGCCTGGTGTAGTCCAGGCCAACTGCACAGCCGTGTCTCGTCCTCCCTCGGAACTTGTGTGGAACGTGGAGAATCATAACCACACACTGGGTCCTTCAGAGACTTCCTTTTACCAGCAAGGGGACGGCACCACAATGGTGGTCAGCACCATTCTGCTACAGGCTGGACTACTGGATGAAAAGCAAGTGACGTGTATAGCCCGGCACCAAGGCCTGGAAGTTGGCATTTCTGTTCATTTGAACAAGAGTGAGTGAAAATATCTTTTCAGCGTTGAACAGAAAGAAAGAGAAACGCATCTGCATTAAATTTAGGACAGTCACTAAGAAGACTTCAGATTTCAAATAGACATTATTACCATTTGAATGTCCTGTAAGCCAGGCAGATAAGCACAATGCATGAAAGTCCAAAGACTGGTATTCAGCCCAGGCCTAATAGGAATGTGCATAAAGTTTGTTTTTGCTTGCATGCTAGCAGTGTTGTGTTGATGGCCCATCTCGAATGTCTGTTGTTCTGTTGTCTGAGCATTGTGATGTTTATTCAGCCAGTTCTCTTTTGACATGCTGGGCTCTTTTGTCTTTGACTTGTTTTGTCTGCCTTGCCCACTAAGCTGTGGCTTACAGACATGTTTTTCTTTCTGTGTTGCAGCTGGCAATACCCACATCGTCCTGCTCTCAGTGGGCTGCGTGGTGCTCGTACTGCTCGTATGCTTATGCGTCTGTCTGAAGAAGTGCTAGCAACATGCACTGAGACGGTCAGTAGAGCATTTTCAGTCAAACCTTTCCAAAACACTGGTCACTAACCGTCCTCCAGGAGATCTGTCTTCCAGCAGGTTTCCCCTACAGCCCAAACTCAAATCTCATTCAGCTAATCAAGACCTCTACAGACGACAGCTAGAAGGGATCAGGTAGGGTTGATCGGGTTTAGGGCTGGAACTCAAATCTACAGAAAGGTAGATCTTCTTGCATTAATTATTTTCCAATAACTTGGGCACAAAAGGATTTGTCTCCAGGGCTTATTGTATGTTACTTCGGGCTTCCTATAAACCATTAGCCCTAAAAATGATCTGGGAGAAAGAGCTGAAAACCTCTCACGACCAAATGAACTGGCAGACTGTATGGAAGAACACTGTATCTGCATCCAGAAACCTCAACCATCAGCTCATTCACTTTAATTTCATTCATAGGTTCTACCTAACCCCATACAAGCGATTTCTTATGCATCTCTCCTGTACTCCTCTATGCACCTTTTGCTCTGGTGGTGAAGTTGGTACATTTCTACATATGTTCTGGGAATGCCCTAGTGTGTCTACGTTTTGGTCTGAGATTTTACAAACTCTGTTACTTCTTCTTGACAAACTCAAGTCCCCTATTCACCACAAGCGCCTCTCTTAAATGACGACTCTGAATGTAACCTGACCCGCAATGAGAGGCGGGTTTGGTTGGCTGGACTTACTGCTGCTAAAACAGTCCTTGCATTACGTTGGCAACCTCCCCACTCTATATGCTGGCGTCAATGGCTACTAACATTTGTGGACATCATTTATCTAGAACTTTCAACAGCCAAGATTCCCGGTGCTAAAGGCTCCCTATTGGACACTTGGTGCAATACTGCCAAGAAAATCGCTGACTTTCTGTAAAATCCAGTATGGTGTGTGTGTGTTGTTGTTTTTTTTTTTCCTCACTCTTACTCCCCTCTTCCCTGGGTGCCATGTGGGTGGGTGGTTTGGGCGGGTCAATGGGAGGATATACGCTCCCTTGGAAATTCTGTATAATATTACTGTTTTTCACAATCCTCCCTTAAATAAATAAAAATAAAAATACTTGATCACAAAAAAAAGAAAGGTAGATCTTTAGGAGCAGTGTTAGTGAGCAGTGTTCTGAAAGCCACTGTGTTGTTCTGCCTGATTTGCGTAATGTACTGTATATGCTGTCTGGTTATGCTAATCCCAAATGCAAGCAAGTTATTAGATAAGATAAGATAAGATAATCCTTTATTAGTCCCACAGTGGGGAAATTTACAGTGTTACAGCAGCAAAGGGATAGCAAGGTACTCAATACCAAAAATAAGAACAGAACAATATAAACATTATAAATAATAAAAGTCAAAACCTCTGGAAGATCTTATTTACAGATAATTGCAAAATATTTACAGATAATTGCACATTTATTCTTTATTGCACATGGGGAATAGAAAGATATTGCACATTGTTAGCATTGCACATTATGCTACATAGAAAACAACTCTATTTCCTGTGAGTGTGTGTAGTTTAAGTGTGTGTGTGTGTGTGTGTGTGTGTAGTTAATTGTGTGTGTGTGTGCATGGTCCTCTGGGAGCAGTGCTGGTTGTAGAGTCTAACAGCAGCAGGAAGGAAGGACCTTTGATACCGCTCCTTCACACTTGGGGTGAAGCAGCCTGTCTCTGAAGGAGCTGCCCAGTGCTGCCAGAGTCTCATGCATTGGGTGGGAGTCATTCTCATGCCAGCTTGGATAGCATCCTCCTGTCTCCCACCACCTGCACTGGGTCTAAGGGGCTTCCCAGGACAGAGCCGGCCCTCTTTAACAGCTTGTCCAGTGCTTAGGCTAGCATTCATTGAGTTATTTTAGGGTTCATAAATTTAATGCAACCATAATTCCTGAGAAATGCTTCTAAGGAAAAGTCTTACATAGGTTGTTTTGGGACAAATGGATAAGACATATTCTTATACATATACACCCACCAGCTCATGAATTACATACTCCACCTTGTATCTACTCTACATTTTATCAGCTCCACTTACCATATATAAGCACTTTGTGGTTCTACAGCTACAGACTGTAGTTCACCTATTACCCTTTTCAACCTGTTCCACTTAAGGTGGATACTTTTTATCATAACGGTCAGTTACTTTCATTACAGCGTAGGCCGTGAATACTGTATCTATAAATAACACAGTGTCATCGTGTGAAGCTGTGTGTGACTGACACTTTGGCTGAGCAGCGACAGTCTCATCTAGGTGTGACCGCTATATGAAGTCATATCAAAGTGCTGTTGGTCATGTAGCTTAACCGAGGTGTCAGATTTACATGGTTAACATATAAGGGGTGTTTTCCTGTAGCCTTTCATCAGAATAGTAATTCTTTGAATATGACAGCAGTTCTCTAAATAGACTTTGGCCAGCTATGAGCCTCTTGACATTTCACACCAGGATGAGGGATGAAGGTTACAGAAATCATGTCACTTCCACGAAAAGACTAGTCAAATTTCCCAGAGATGATTAACCCATTTAATAAAAAAAAATATTTCTGCCTTTTAATTTACCTTTCTCCATTATTAGTGTGATTTAATGCGAGAGTGGTGCACAAATGTTCTCTGTTTAAACCAGTGGTGGACAGTAACTCAGCATGTGTAATGTGCTAGTGTAGTGTAAACAGTGTTTAGGTGTGTCTGTACTGAAGTATTACCATTTTCCAAAACCATATTTCCAAATCTGTGCTTCCTTTTGGCTTATGTGTGCACAAAAGCTTCCAAATGAAAAAAGCGTAAAGAGAGCCCATCAATCAGCACAGTGGTCGATTTGTTCTGAGCTTGTTTTAGCCTGTTGGACGGAGCTTGGTTCTAGCTAATGAAAACTGTTCTTCTTCAGTGTTTTGTGCTTATGATGATTTTAATAGACATCAGTGTCAGACTAATTACTGAGCTTCTATCAATAGTCTGCTGGACCGAGAGCCACTAGAGTCTCTTTACCTAAAGTGAGATGATTAAAAGTCTTGATGGGACATTACAGCCATTAATAAAAATACTACTTTTACTGTCTATACTATCCAAGTAAAAATTCTGTACTACGTATAAATGAAAGAACTTCTGCTTTTACTGGTAGAATATTTTACCCTGGGTACTTAAACTTAAAGACATGGTTTGTGTACTTTGTCCACCACTGGTTAGAACATATCAATAATAAACCCTAGAAATCACCAAATAGTCTACATTTAGCTTTACATGATGTTTACATCCTCTGTTACTAGCTGTTTTTTTACTGTCTGCATGTTGTAGGATGACAAACTACTGGACTTTCCTGTTCAGTGGTTGACAGTGTATTGTGTAAAAGATCCACAAGATCCGCGGGAAGGACTCCAGGAAGGAAACTGTATGAGACAAATAGAGGAGAGATTGGAAGAGTCCTTGGGCAGTCAGGAATATAGGTCTGAATTCTTAAGGGAATTCCACCTATTTTTCCACTTAAGTCAAAGAATAACTACATTGCTGAGAAGCCATTCACAGTGGCCTGTGACCTGATGTTAATGATAGTAAAATAGCAGTAAATCTTAAAAAACAAGGGACTAGATTTTGCCTTTTTAAAATTTTGCCTAGAACTTGGAATAACCTTTGCCCAAATGAAAACAAAAGCTGTGGTAAATAAATAAATCTACGTTCACCCATATTTAAACAAAAACGATCACAAACATTTTACATGATTAACCTCCTAGTTTTTTTGTGAATACACTCTTTGTGAAATTAGTGTTGGCAACACGTTCCAAAAAAGCCGAGCTGTTCCAAAAACATCATAAACAAGTGGTGCGGTAATGGTTTATTAAAGTCTAGTTCATTATGAGCAAGGAAGATTAGGGCTCCTCACTGTGCAAAAATACACTAATGAAGAAAATAATAATTTAAAAACAGTATTAAGGTATTAATACTTAAGGTTTTTAACCCCTCTAATATCATTAAAAGATAATCCAAATAGAACTCATCTTTTCTGAGATGTGCATAAAGGGAAAGGCTAAAAACCACAGCCTTCCAGAAACTTTGCTGTCAAACAGAAATGCTGCTGTGATGGATATCACCACATGGGCTCAGACATACTTACCTGACACTAATCTGATTAGCTGTTGTCAGTAAACACTGTTTATCGAAAGATCCAGTAACAGTCAAAAGTTTAGACATGGCTACATATAGAAGGTTCTCCTTCACATCACATCACATCACATCACATCACATCACATCACATCACATTACATCACATCACATCACACCCCATCCCATCCCATCCCATCCCATCCCATCCCATCCCATTATCCCATTATCCCATTATCCCATTATCCCATTATCCAATCACATCACATCACATCACATCACATCACATCACATCACATCACATCACATCACATCACATCACATCACATCACATCACATCACATCACCCCATTATCACCCCATCCCATCACATCAACCCATCCCATCACATCAACCCATCCCATCACATCAACCCATCCCATCAACCCATCCCATCACATCAACCCATCCCATCAACCCATCCCATCACATCCCATCCCATCAACCCATCACATCACATCCCATCCCATCAACCCATCCCTTCACATCACATCACATCAACCCATCACATCACATCACATCACATCACATCAACCCATCACATCACATCACATCACATCACATCAACCCATCACATCACATCCCATCACATCACATCACCTAAGCATAAATAAATAAATAAACAGTTTATATTGTATAACATCAAATACCAAGTTGGTTTGTTTTCATATCAACACATCAAGCACAATAAATTTTACTGTACTGTTTTGGAATTGAGCTTCATATCTGAAAACTATCAGAAAAACCAAGTCACAGGCATCAGCGGTGTATTCATAACATTCTCTCATAATGTCTTTCTTGTAATGGAGCTTTTAAAGGCTTTACAGTTCTTCAGACGTCTGGTTCCCATCACCACCACCATTGTGAACAGTTCTGACTCAGCAAGTTGCTCCAAAACACTTGCATTTAATTCATTATTAATAAAAAAAAAAAAAGTAAAAAAAAAAAAAATCCTCTTCAGACCACACATCATGTTATCTGCTGTTTACAGTGCACTTTGCATGTAAATGATAAAAAAAAAAAAAAAAAAATGACACAGAGAGAAACCACAAGGTAAATCTAGGTCAGCTAAGGCAGTGCAAAGTTATGCTTTTGCAGGGCAGTATTTATCTGCAGCACCGCAGGAAATCTGGGGAGTTACCACTTCCTGTCTCTTACAAGAAGACCTCCCATCCTTACCTGAGATCATAAGTGATAGAGATTGAGCTGTCACTGGTGAAAGGGAAGCCACAGTTTGAAGAGACCTACTCATATGTTACTGTATCGTGGTGTGAGGAAGAGAGCTGCTGTCTGTTGACTGGTACTGTTGAGACTCAAACACACTAGAAGTTCGATGCTTGAACTGTAGAACAGAGTTCCTGGCGTTTTGATTCCGGTCACAGCGTCCAGTGTTCATTATTCAGTCTGCTGAACAAAGGGTTAGAATTTCAGTTGTTGTAAAAGATCGTATTATGTAGAAAGAGTTAAACTCATTCACTTATCGTCTAAGCTGCTTATCCTTCTGGGTCATGGGGATACTGGACCCTATCCCAGTGCTCTCTGGGCAGATGGCAAGAGGCACTCTGGACAGGCCACTAATCTAACACACGGCAGACACCCAGACATACACATTCATACACTCACTCTGGTATCTCCATTTGGCCTGACCACATGTCTTTGGAGACTGTGGGAGTTAACCGGAGCCCCCTAGAGGAAACCCAGACAGACACAGGGAGAACATGCAACATTCAACACAGAAAGGACACTGGTCACCCGGCCGGGGAATCAGACTTGCTTAAAACAACAGCACAACCAACTGCTGCTGAGGAATAAGGTTAAAGGCTCAAAAAAATAAAATATACCTATCCATCTACCCTGACACACACATTTTATGTTGCTGATACGTATTTACATATTTTGCTGATTACTGCTGGAGCTACAAGGCTAACATTGCTAACTAACAGTAGAGGTAAATGGCCACCCAAATCTTTTCCATAAATACAACCCAAAACATCTCTTACCCAGTCAATCCACATCCTGGTCTTCTTTAGGACATGTTGAAATGGTTTCAGTCACCAGTTGTGTGATATACGGCTGCTAGATTATGTTCATGAGTTTAGTTGTTTTAACTGACACACATTTCCTTCAAGATAGCCACTTATTAATAAAGAGTAAGAATAGTAATGCCTATGAAACATATTCCTTTATAATCAAATGACTTACTGTTTATAATATTAGCGCTGTCCAAAGAAAAACAAGTATCTCTAAAATGGCAACTTTAGAGAAGAGAGCAAAAACCTAATAGAATTTTTATGTCATTTAAAGGAACCAGACTTTTTCCAAGTGATTTTGGGCCATTTCTGTTGGTCCATTCATGAAATTTCACACAGTGTAAACAGCAGCTCATGTGATCAAATGATGAAAAAAAGATAAAATCGACAAAATGGAGATACATGTTTTTCATTGGACAGTGAGGATATAATCCACTGTTTATATGTTCTAGTTTGGTACATGTAGACCTACATGTACTGTAAGCTTTAGGTGACTTTTGACTTTTCGAGGCTATTAACATTGTTAGCTTTGTAGCTTCAGCTGAGCTAGTAAAAAGAAGGTTGCATCAGTCAGTATCAGGTTGCAATTTTTTGGGGGGGGGGTTAATATATTGGTTTGACAGAAATTAGCTTTTTTTGTTTCTTCGAATACTGGGATTTCAAAGCTAACAGAAGAGGAAAGATCCATATGCCAAAACAAAAAAGCAAACTTAAACTGAAAAAAATCTGTTTACATATGTTCTACAATACACCTACTATTATATAAATAACAATTTTATATTGCAATATTATATTAATCTTAATTTAAGACAAAATCTCCTCATTCTCGCTCTTGTGTTCACAGTTTCCCTTTTAAACACATATATTTTTTAAATAAATGAAAAAAAAAATTGTACTGGGTTCATGAATAACATGCCACCACGTCTCCTACCACTCAGCTTCAGTCTGTGAAGTCTGATAAGGATATTTTCTTTAAGCAGTGCTCCTGATTAGCACTGACACTCTTGGCTACTAAAACAATCAACATTCATTAGAAAGATCTAGACTCAACAGTAACAAATGACCAGCACACTGACTAACAAAATAAACTCCTGAGGTCATTCACTTTTTCTACCCTAACAAAATGTGGCCTTTGGATATGTCTGTACATGTCACCGGGCATCGGTTTCCGCAACGATGAAATCTCGAAGGAGTCAGGAAGAAGGTGTGGTGGTGATTATAAAGAGTAGATTCTGTTTTGGCACAGACGCTCTGGGCAAAGTTTCCCCTTGTTGCCCGAAAAAAACAGTTCCTATAGACAGGAAAGAGCCGAGGAACCAGTGAAGTTTTTAAAGGGCCTATTTTATGGAAAGGTTTAAAGTTATATTTCCATCCTCATCAAACCTTAGTTTCTGCTATATATCAGCTACATCTCTATATTAAATTAATTAAGCATTGTTAATCTATAGTCTGATCTTGTGGTTTTGTAAAAAAAAAAATCCCTTTGATGTAACCCCTCTCAAAAAGTCCTCTAACATGAATTATGAAAAAGCATTTACATGCTGTGTTTTTTTTTTCAGAAAACAAGACATATTCTTTATGGATGATTCGAGTTAATAAGGGTTTTAATTGATGTACACATGTACAGTGTTAATGTTACTGTTAAGCAGCGTTAATGTTACTGTTAAACAGTGTTAATGATAATAAACAGTGTTAATATTACTGTTAAACAGTGTTAATGATAATATTAAACAGTGTTAATGTTACTGTTAAACAGTGTTAATGATAATAAACAATGTTAATATTACTGTTAAACAGTGTTAATGATAATATTAAACAGTGTTAATGTTACTGTTAAACAGTGTTAATGATAATATTAAACAGTATTAATGCATGCAAGCATTATTTGATCAAAGTTGAATATAAACCCACCTATAAGTGCTTGTGGTTGTTTGTAATAAGAAATACAGTGGGGTGCGAAAGTTTGGGCAGCGTTGTTAATTTTCCTGATTTACCTTTATAAAGCATTGATTGTTTGGATAAAAAAATTCTGTTAAATATATCATATAGGGGACAAACACAGTGATATTTGAAAAGTGAAATGAAGTTTATATGATTTACAGAAAGTGTTTACTCTAAACGCTTCCTATAGCTTCTAATGAGAGTCTGGATTGTGGCTGAAGGTATTTTAGACCATTCTTCTTTACAAAACATCTCTAGTTCATTCAGGTTTGATGGTTTCCGAGTATGGACAGCTCTCTTTAAGTGACACCACAGATTTTCAATAATATTCAGGTCTGGGGACTGAGATGGCCATTCCAGAACGTTGTACTTGTTCCTCTGCATGAATGCATTAGTAGATTTTGAGCAGTGTTTAGGGTCGTTGTCTTGTTGGAAGATCCAGCCCTGGCGCAGCTTCAGCTTTGTCACCGATTCCTGGACATTGGTCTCCAGAACCTGCTGATATTGATTGAAATCCATGCGTCCCTCAACTTTAACAAGATTCCCAGTCCCTGTACTGGCCACACAGCCCCACAGCATGATGGAACCACCACCAAATTTTACTGTAGGTAGCAGGTGTTTTTCTTGAAGTGCTGTGTTCTTTTTCCTCCATGCATAACGTCCCTTGTTATGCCCAAAAAATACAGCACCTTATTCCAAAATGAAGCTGGCTTGTCCAAATGTGCTTTAGCATACCTCAAGCGGAGAAAAGGCTTCCTCTGCATCACTCTCCCATACAGCATCTCCTTGTGTAAAGTGCGCCGAATAGTTGAACGATGCACAGTGACTCCATCAGCAGCAAGATCATGTTGTAGGTCTTTGGTGCTGGGCTGTGGGTTGACTCTGACTGTTCTCCACATCCTTCGCTTCTGTTTATTCCAGATTTTTCTTGGTCTGCCACTTCGAGCCTTGACTTGAACTGTGCCTGTGGTCTTCCATTTTCTCACAATGTTTCTCACAGTGGAGACTGAAAGCTGAAATCTCTGAGATAGCTTTCTGTATCCTTCCCCTAAACCATGGCGGTGAACAATCTTTGTTTTCTGGTCATTTGAAAGGTGTTTTGAGACTCCCATGCTGCGACTCTACAGAGAAGATGCAAAGAGGAGAAAAACTTACAATTGCCCCCCTTAAATACCCTTTCTCATAATTGGAGTCACCTGTGTATGGAGGTCAAGGGTCACTGAACCTACCAAACCAAATTTGAGTTCCAGTAATTAGTTCTAAAGGTTTTGAAATCAATAAAATGACAACAGTGCCCAAATTTATGCACCTGCCTACTTTTGTTTAGACAATTATTGCACACTTTCTGTAAATCATATAAACTTCATTTCACTTCTCAAATATCACTGTGTTTGTCCCCTATATGATATATTTCACGCAATTTTTTAAATCCAAACAATCAATGCTTTATAAAGGTAAATCAGGAAATTAACAACGCTGCCCAAACTTTCGCACCCCACTGTATGATGCACTTAAAATGTTAAATATTACAGGTAGCTAAAAAGTAACTTTACTCTCTTTTTCCTCCTCTTTTTTACTTTCTCCTAGGCTGATGGAGAAGAACCAGGACGAATGAAAATTGCTGCTATGACTGGACACTATAGTAGAGCTGACAGAGCTACGATGTGCCTTATATACAGTGTGTTTTATGACTGGGTCCATGGACTTCTTCTTCTATGGAATATTACTGTAAATCATTACAATATCGGGGGGGTGTATGAAGCTCCCATACGAACACAAACACTTATCACTGGAACACTACATATTGTATTGTACATTTTAGAACATGTCTAGGTTTCCTAGGCGATCAGGAATGTTACCTGTGTTATGAAAAGAAAACGCATTCTTGTTAAGGTCATTGTTGACGTTGCTTATTGGATCAGAAGCCAGGCTTATCGCAGGGAAACACCAAACACCCTTTTTTGCCCTCATGTGTCTTGCTATTGTCTCCACGTTACTAAGGATGTGTTTCTGCACATGTACCCCCACTAGAGGGAAGTGTACTCATAGTCTGGAGACCTTGTCCTCATGTAGTTTTCCACAGTGCAGGTTGTACATTTTACTTAACTATTGGGCTAAACGTTTTTCCATCATGGATAGTTCACAGTATGTGTAGGTTCAGTGTACTTACCATCAATGGATTAGCTTTTTACTTTAATTAGATTAACTAACTTTAAAACCCCCATGGTGAAAGTCATTGTGTTGCACTTTTGTACTGTTTAATATTGTTTAATGAATGTTCAAGCTTGCTTATAAAGGAAGTCCCGTACGTGGACATGATATCCTGAGTTTTAAACCGATTCCTTTATGATTGGACTGTTTGATGCTTAAAGAAGTGAGGCTGAAGCAAACAACAAAATGCTGTCTGTCTGTCTGTCTGTCTGTCTCATCTTTGAACCAGTTTAAACACTTAACCCACAGATTATGGTCTCAGTATTTTGCTCTGAAAAAAATAAGAGAAACAGGAAAGTACCATAACAAGTGACATGCAAAATCACATTAGAACATCCTGTTACAGGCAGTGCCTAAACATAGCTTTACACAACCTGAACTGAAATGATTGGTTAATTTAGCCCCTATTCTCAAATGAGGGTCTGTGCTGTTCTTCTTGGTGCTAAAGTCAAGATCCAAATGCTGTTAAGAGTGCATTTGTGAATGTGGTATATAGAAAGGGCCAAGTCAACTGGACAACAAAACATTTTAGGCGTTTTAGCTTGGCATATCAATAATTTAAAGCTAAAGACAAGCTGTAAAAATGTGAATTTAAGTCCTTCAAACTAATTGCTGCAGGTAAATCATACTTCGTGAGCTGAGCTTGCTTTGTACAGTTGCTATTGTGCTTTTTATCCCTAAAATATTTTCCTTAAACTACACCCTTCCTTCACTTTGCATTGCATCTATTTGAAGTCCCACATTTCCCCATCTTCTGAACTTGATTACTAGGTCAACACGCAGTTTAGTGTGTAGACACTTTTGAAGTAGTGCATTTTTTTTTCCAGTTTCAGGTAAAGCATTTAGAAACGAAAGCACATGGTGTTAGGGTTTTAGGGAACCAAAGGTTCCCTTAAATCAAGACTACACCTAAAACTGAAAGCAGTTATGTTGAAGAGTGTTGATGAACTGAAAAGGACAAGCCAGGAACAGGTCTGCTGTGCTAAACGATCTTGTAAACGTGTTGTTTGTGGAGAAAAAAAAGTTAACCATATAATGCACAATATGTGTATTCAGTATATGTATAAACCATATAACACTATACGTATAATGGATTACATTTATGGCGTTTAGCTGACGCTCTTATCCAGAGCGACTTACAAGGTTAATCATATTACAGGTAGGCCAATGTAGTGTTGGGAGTCTTGCCCAAGGACCCTTATTGGTGTAGCATAGCATAGTCACCCAGACCGGGATTCAAACCCCAGTCTCCCACAAGTGGTGGTAGTGGATCCCTGGCAGGTAGTGGTGTTATCTGTTGAGCTACACCAGCCACCTTGGTTACCTGTCTAAATTTGATACGTGTTTCTTCTCAGTGCCACGGTGCAGGTTATTACAATGTTATAAGTTCTACTGAATGTCAGATAATATCCAGTATGGCTTCTGTTGCATGTGCTGTAAAGCATGTCCACCTTTTTAACAGTTGCAGAATAGATAGATTCAAGTTGCAGATCATTTTAGCCCATTAAACTGCAATTTTGATTATGAATGTTTTTGTAGTACTGGAAGGAGATGGGTTCTGTAGGAATAGGAGAACCGGTTTTATTTTTCTAATTTCACATTTCAATAGGAACTTCTTTAAATCCTTCACCTGATGTTAAGGTTCTATACCAATGAAATGTATCTTATCTATCTGTACATCCAATCAACATCAAAGTTTCATTCTGGAGTCTTTCCTTTATAATATGAATGAACCTGAAAGGGCACCCACACTTCTGAATAAGGTATTGTTACTGGTATACTGGCGATAGGTTTGAAGGGGTCAGTAGAACTGACAGTAAGTGTGATGATAGTAAGCAGCACTGATTGTAGGACGTTAGTGTAAGGGTGGGGGGTTTTCACTGGGGCCCCCGTTCAGAGCATGCTTTGGTAATTTCCAAGCTTTAACCCTTGCAAATCAGTTTATCACAAACTAAACCAACTAGCTCACTTTTAATAAACTCAGTCAGGCGTGTTAGGTTTGGGAAGATGCTGCGTAGCTTGGCCGACACCCGGAACAACAGTCTCTACCATTACCCTGTAGACGACTAGGTCAAATAGCAAGGATAGAACACGAGCTGTCAGCCATCACAGGTCTGCAAGCTTTGCACTCATGCTCCTGAAAGCCGCAAATCATACATCCTCTACCACAGCATCCTCTGAGAGCCTACATAGCTGCCTAAGGTACATACAGTGTTTACTTCAAAGACACTCAGACATAATGAAGGATCGTCTGTTTGTCACAATACCCCACAGCCAGACTTAGTACAATCGAAGAAGATGTGAAAGGAATTAATAGAGGAACCGTTGCGTTGAACTGAAAGACGTCCGATTTTTTTTTTTGGGTATTTGACCAACACTTGAATGGAACTGAAACAAATCGTCTTACTCGTCTTATCACTTCTCTATTGTTAATGTCAGCTGGAATTGCTGTTAGGCCTTAAATACGTACCTAGGATGAATCTCAATCTAGCTCAACATTGGAAAAAGGGAAAAAGGGAAGTACGAATTGAAGGAGGCCCCTCAGGGACATCTATACATGTGCCTTAGTTGATGAGCCGAGGGATACAGAACCAGACTGTACCATCTTATCACTTTGGCAGCCATACATGACCATACCATAGCACTGCCTCTAGCATGTTTTACAGAAGATGCAATGTGCTTTGTATCATAAGCCCTTCCTTTTCTGTTCCACACTCTTCTCTTCCCATCATACAGGTGCATGCAATTCAAGCTTACATCTGTTCAAAGATTCTTGTTCCAGAACCGGGCTGGCTGTTTTAGATGTATTCTAGTACAGGTGAGTAATAATCCGGCCTTGCTGTTCTTCCCGAGTGTTACCTGTGGTTTGCATCTTGAGGTAAACCCTCTATATTCCTGCACATGAAGGCGTCTCTTGATTGTAGGCTTAGACAATGATACACCAACCTCCTTCAGAATGTTTTCTCTGGCGTTTTTGTCTTCACCACGGAAAGAATTTTGCAACTATCCACTTTAGCTGTCTTCCATGGTTTTCCAGGCCCTTTGCTGTCGCTGAACTCACCAGTGCATTGAGTCTTTTCAAGAATTCACTAAATGGCTGATTGTTGGAAACTCCTAAAGATTCTGTTGTTTCTTTGAAGGAACTTCTATATGTCTGCATGATTCATTCATTGAAATAATAAAGTTATTCTAAATGATTTGATGCAAATTAGTTACTTATAGAGAAGCAAACTGAGGTTTCTATACAACGTTGGTGAACAAGGCGTCCCAATTAATACAAGTTCAGAAATTTGAATTACTACCCAAAACCACCAATGAACCCCCACATATTTTCTAAAGTTACTGTATTAAGTGGATGAGGTCAAAAGAGAAGTAAATCTGAAAATAAAAGTTCATTGGAAATTATTTGGCCCTACTTAAACTGAATGCATGAATAAAAAAATAAAGCCAAAAGCATATTTCAACATTGATAACCCGTATCATTGTAAATGTTAATTTATTTAACCATTTAATTACTTATAATTTCATTATTATTACCTTTTTTACAGCAACATGTATGTCCTCTAACCCGAATGTATACCCTGACCATCAATAGTGTCATTATTAACATCCTACTATTGATATCCAACTCTACCCACTGAATCTGTGCTATGCCTGTTGTGAAGAACCCTATGGGCATATCTGGGGCTCTGTGAACATAGTTCTGATGTTCTAAGGGCTTACATGCTAATAAAATATTGCTCACAAAAAAGGCGTATCTCAAAATTTTTATTTTTCTTATTTATCAGAATCAGAATCAGAAATACTTTATTGATCCCAGGGGGAAATTGCCGTTTTTACAGGAGCAACCATTTAGAATAAACAATAATAATTTACAACAAAAGAGATATTTTGCAATAATTTAATTTGATCATATGTCTTGCTTCAGTCTATTTTATGTTATGTATATATTACATTTAGTTTACTCTTGTTTTAGTTCTATTTAGATCTACTTATCATTAAATGTTCATTTTCTGCTTCTTGGGGCGGAGGGTAATGCAATTAAAGCCCTCTGTATGTCTTGTACATATTGAGGTATTGACAATAAAACTACTTGACTTGACTGAATCTGCAGAGACATCAGGAAACGCTCATGACCGTTTTGTGTAACAGCTTTTTTGCCATTCAAATGTTTTAGACGCCCGGTTCCTACCATCACCACTTAGAACAATTCTGACATGGTAAGATTTCCATATCAAAACATTCAGTAAATATGACTTCATTTTAATGATTAAAGTACTGAAAAATCAGTGGAATGGCTTACAGGTACCAGCCACACCCATAGCAACAGAAGAACCAGTTATGGGTTCCTGAAGAACCGTTCTATAGACTTTTTTGACCATTTTTGTAAATGAGATCTATGAATGTGGTAACCCATGTTAAAGTACGATGTAAAGGTTCTACAGCAGTTCCTCCCTCAGCCCGGTACATCGTCCGGAGAACCGTTGGGGAACCTTCATGTTCATGAGTGTACAGTGTAAAAAGCAGGAATGGAGGAACTTACTAACATGTGCCCACACATACAGATACAGTGTAAGGAATAACACAGGAGTCTCTTACTCATCCCTTAAACGGCCTGAGGTCACATATATGACACACTGCTACAGGTAACAGTCACGCCACGGTGTGTTCCGTTTGTCACACACTCCCCTTCCTCACACAGGAAATGCTATCATGTGCTGTGGTGCTTGTGGGCTTTTTGCTATTGTGTTGCACAAGACCATCCCATCATGCACTTCTAAAAGCAGGCTTGGTGTACAGAGGTAGTCATACAGAATAAAAAAATTTACCTAACATTATCACACACATGTTTATGTGAACATCCCATGGTGAATGGACCAATAGAAATGACAGTATCTCATTTCCTTAACATACTGTACATTATGACAGTGACTGCCTTCATGAGCTACTCAGTGGGGGTCTTATCTTGGTACTTTTCCATTGAAGAACAGGGGGGCTGAAAACTATAAATCAACAGACGGGCGGCGGTCAGGAACTGTAAGCCTACAAAAAGCATATATAGGGTTAGGGATACTAGGGAAGCCTAGTATTGTCCAAAAGCCACAGACCGCCCTTTTAGTTTATCCTGAGAAAAGAAAATGGGCAAAAAGGAGACGAAACTGGAGATGTGGAAAGTATCTCTGGAGAGTCTTTTAAAAACCTCATAGCCAGTCCCCCAAAAAGAGTCTCCCGAAGATGTAATAAAGGTAAAGAGTGGACACTCTGAATACTGAAAAGAGAGACCTAATATTTAGTAGGCTTCAGTGTGATCTGCTTTAGAAGAAGCAGCACAAACGTCTTACAGAATTAAATTCCATTCTGTAAAGACCGCCTACGTATGTGCAGGGGCAAGTACATTACAGGGGCGTGCATGCTGTTGGACCTAGGGGGGCAGGAGGTGTCGCGTGGCTGGTGTGTGGTTACTTGTATTGGGCTTTCAGCCGTCTGCAGCACTAGCGTCATGTCTTGATGACGGATACCCCCCAAATTAGTGCCTTAGAATGTTTAACACATTATGAAATTATTTGTTATGATTAGTTCAATTCAAAAAGTAACATGGCTTCAAATAGTAGGCTGATAGAGGCAAAATCACTTTTTCATTTGAAGTGAAAATGGATAAGACAAATGAAACAGTACAATAAAAAAGTACAAATTGTTTAAACACTCAAACAAAAATAAATATAGAATTATCATTTCATATTGCATATTAAATATAAGATCTTTCATGATTTATTTCAGCTTTAATTCTTTTTGGGAGACTTGATGTCCGTTTTTACTTGCTTTTCAGTTTTAATCTGGAGGGGTATTTTTTCACACTGGCAAAGATCAGTTTTGGTTGCATTCAGTGATGTTGAGGTGGACTCAGGACTCTGGCATGGTCAGGTCAATGTTCTGAGAAAACCAGCAGCTTCTTTCTTTGACTTGAAGATTGTCTTCTTTGTTGTATATCTCCTTCCCTCCTTCCACACACACACACACACACACACACACACACACACACACACACACACACACACACAAATACACAAACACACATACACACACACATACACACAAACGCACACACACACGCACGCACACACACGCACGCACAAATACACAAACACACATACACACACACACAGACACACACACACGTACACACGAGCACACGTATCACCGGACAAAAAACTAATCACCCTGCATTTATAGTGAAAGTAATTTCAGGCTCCTGCAGATGGTGTTGCACGAGGATGATGGGCTATAAATACCTGCAGCATGTGAGTGACAGGTTTTATAGTCTGAGAAGAGGTGATGCAGTGCAGTGAACGTCTCGTTCCATGTATGGAAAATGATTCAGATGTTAATGACTGGCTAAAAGGAGTGACTGCATTTGGGCTTGCCAAAGACCATAATCTGAATGAAGTAGCTGAATCTGCAGGTGTATGGAAGTGTACAGTCATACGGGAGTGGCTCAAATCCCTGTCTACAGGAAACTCCAGTCTGCCTCCATCAAATCTGGCCCAACTGCGCAATTCTTTAACGCAGGAGTGTCTGAACATTAATGTAGCCTACATCCAGAAACTTCGGTCCATGCCAATGCCAAACCCAATCCCAGCTGTTGTTCGTGCTAATTGAGGTTAGGTGTGTGTATGTATGCATGTATGTATATCTATAGGTAATCTCTCAAAAATGAATAAATTACTGTTTTGATAAATAAAAGGAGGGTGGCCTTCTGCAGAGTACTGTATAAATGATACATGATATTAAGTTTTAATTGTGTTTTCTATTAAATTAAAAGGTTAATTTACTTGGTTAATCAGTAAAACGTGACCGCTATTATGTACAGAGCATTTGAATTTTGGATTGGAAAGCAGTTCATTCACAGTTCCAGAGCTCACTGGACAGTCTTTGTCAGTTCCTGTAAAATACGCGCACTGATTTAAAGTTCTGATCATTATAAAACAAAAAACAAAACTGTTCTCAGGTCAGCCTAATGGTCCATGCACCATTAACGGTTAGGAAACTCGTATGGCAGCATATTCTGAAGTCTCCTCAGGATGACTGACTCTGACTTGCCCTCGTGCCATAGCCTTGTGATTCAGGGAGGCGTACACAAGAGGGTTCTCCTCTTCTTCCACCTCCACTTTGCAGCGGTCACGGCTCTGCCCTGGCTTTGCCGCATGATTGCCCGGATGTCTTCTGGAAGGACCATCTCTCTGAGATGAGGCTCTAATAGGAGCATTATCGTAGATGCAGGCTGATGGTGGAGTCAGCTGGCCTGGAAGACTGTGGGTGTTGCCTCGAGCCAAACTGTCATGTACAGGACTGAACTGGGGCATCTGGCTTGCACTTGACTGTGGACAAGATGAATATGTGGTGAGACGCTGCGATTTTGAAAGGATAGTTTATTGTCAATAAAGAGCTCAAGTCCATTGGTAATGCAGAAGATCAAATATGTAGAAAATAAGATATATGTATATATATATATACATATATATATATATATATACATATATAGCTTTATATATATAAATATCAGCGCCGTGATATCAAATCATCATAACTTCTAATATCAGCACTGTGATATCAAATCATCATAACTTCTAATATCAGCACTGTGATATCAAATCATCATAACTTCTAATATCAGCGCTGTGATATCAAATCATCATAACTTCTAATGTCTTCACTGTGATATCAAACCATCATAACTTCTAATGTCATCACTGTGATATTAAACCATCATAACTTCTATCATCGCTGTGATATCAAACCATCATAACTTCTTTATTTTCTCACACCATCTCTGGACCACCAGCTGCTTCCTGCCGTGTGTACATTTCAAGAATAAAACAGGAACAAGGTAGTTTTGGGGTTTCAGTCATCTGCAGCAGTGGCATTAAAGCTCATCATTTTTTAATGATAGGATGAATACTAGAAACTTAGAAACCCCCCAAAATTAGAATTTTTAACACACTGTAAAATTTTCATTTGAAGTGAAAATTCAAATTCAAGTATAAAACAGGAACAAACTTTGAGCCGAAAGTAATAACATGGTATAGTTATAGCTCAGCTTATCATCTAACAAAGTTTTATAATGGAAATATACCAGAATCAAATTTGTATGTTGCTACAAATTCAGTTTTATGTTACCAAAATAGTGCTATAATAAATGACCACATTATTTGATAGATTTTAAATATTATTAAATATCTTAAGATTTCTGGTCTGGAACATGGATTTTTCAGGTTATTATTGGTAATGTATGGGTGTTTAAGTAACTATGGTGACTTTTAGCTGTCCAAACTTTTAGAAAACGAACCTTTACAATTGTTGTTTCTGAAGCAATAAAGATACAGTGCTGCTTTAGAGTGAATGATTTATCATTTTGTGAACCTCTGCTTAAATATGGTTTAAAATATAATTCAATCTTTATTTAACTCCTAACAAGAGACATAGAAACAAACGTTATATTAGTAATACAAAGAGCAAATAGTTTTTCATTCATGTATTGAACTAAAGAATCGAACTGTAAATGTTTTTGCTGGTAAAAGTACATGAAGCTTTACTTTCAGGAACTCGTGTGACCCCCTTGGGCAGCAATGACTTTAGCCGTTTCTGTAAGTGTTAATCAACTCTGCACATTGACTTTGGGGAATCTTGACCCATTCCTCCTTCTGTATCTGCTCCAACTGTGTTATGTTTGTGGGGTTAAGGTCTGGATTTTGATCTGGACATTCCAAAGTGTAACATTCCTTCTACTTTCTTAATTCTTTGTAGACTAACTGGTGTTTTCAGGGTCGTCTTCTTTCGACAGGATCCACTTTCTGTTGAGGTTTATTTCCCACATAGATGTTTGAACATTCTTTTGTAGAAATCTTCTTTCCAATCCAAAATGCATAGCTTCACCAAATGATGACAAACTGTTAGGCAGCCAAACAGCCCCAATCCATGATACTGCCATCACCATGTTTTGAAGTGGGGATGAGGATAAAAAGCTGGAATGCAGTTTTTGCCAAACATAAAATTTTTAAGCTACAAAGATCCATTTTTGGTCTTTTTTCCATCTGCCCACATAACATTGTTCCAGTTGTGTTGTGGCTCATCCAGGTGGTCTTTAGGAAACTTTCCCTCCTGGGGAGCTGCGGCTTTCTCCAGAAACACTGACATTGACATCCAGTACAAGATTGTTTTTAGATTGGGTCATTTTTGTAATGGCCACCTTAGTATTAAAGTTGCTTGTTGGATGATGTTACCTACCAGGGGTAACAATGATATTGGACTTCCATTTGTACACTTTCTTCCAGATAGTGAATTGATGAAGTCCAATCTCAGAAATAGTTTTGGACCTCTTCCAGCCCAATGAACTTTGTCAAATAATTTTCTGTCAGGTCTTCAGAAAATTCATCGATCGGCATGCACTAACAAATGTGTGTGGTTGAGACCAGACATTGATGGAAAAACACATTTTCAGTGTTTTGACCATAAAGGGCAAATAGCATGGCCTCAGCACACAACATCTAATATGTAATTTTCCAAACGTTTGTTACTGAGCTCTTTTGCTAACACATGCTTTTATGAAAAAAATTTTTTAGCTTTAAAAAATGTACAATAGGTGTTTGTACCTATTGTAATTGTAAGCTATTGTTTCAGTGCTGCTGCAAGATCACAGAAACGTGGGACATAAAATAGCAATATCAATAAGTGAAGTCTGGCATAACGTACTCCATAAACTCATTAAGTTTAACATTTAAGTCATATGCGAAAACGATTCATGACGCTAATAAAATATTTTCTGAGCTTTGTGTCTAAAACAATAACACATATACAAACATCTACAGGTGGGACTTTTTGTTTTTGTTTGACAGTGATGGTATGTACTGTACCTGTCTGTCAGCTATTTTCTCTTTTCTTGTATGTTTTAGTCCTGTTCAAAATGAACAAAAATCATATTAGTAAAGCATATTTTTACATATACAGTAAATTACTGAAGGTAAATTTGTTACGTGGAATAAAACATATTACCTCGGCACCGGATGATGAATAGAGTCACAACCAGCACTATGAGGACCGTCCCTAAGATCCCACTGCAGATATACACGTACGGCAACAGGTGTTCCATTTCTGAAGACCCAGTTTTAGAACTGTCTAAAACAATATTTGAAATTGAGAGTACATAAAGGAATACTTCATCAGTGTTAATAAAACTATCAAAACAGTGAACAGTTAGTAGAACATACAAATGAGAACTGTCTTTAATGACTAACTATGACTGTACCACTTAATAAATACGTTATATCATTCTATGGATATAGGTTTTTATTTACATGTGAAATTAGGTGCGAAAATAAGTGTCCTTACTGTTTAAGTGTCCTGTTGTTTTGTTTTCATTGCTTAAAACTTCAGGCTCTTTATCAGAAGCTAAAGATTACAGATAATTAATAAACCAATAAATGATCTGGGTTTCTATTAGTATTTATGGACACATACATATAAGAACATGTAAAGCTTTATGTATTTACCTGCTATTGTAACGTTGATAGTGTGACCTGAAGTGGATACAGGTGCGTCTGACCTGCACCTGTAAAGACCAGCATCCTCCACAGATAAACTCCAGAAAATCAGGAAAAACATTCTTTCTTTCCCACTAATATCCTTCCATTCTGTTCCAGTGTGATTGGAGTGACTCCAACGTCTGCAGTGATTACCATCTCCAATTTTACACCAGAACACTGATAAGTTCTTCCAACAGTGTAGTTCAGTGAGAACAGTGCAGTTGATAATCAGAGGCTCTCTTTCAGGAGATTTCCACACTGTGTTTCGAGATACTTTGATAGACGGGATACAGTCCAGCTCAGGCCCTACAAAGAACAATCAGAGGAAGAAAGCAGAGACATTAGTTTTTCTTCATAAAGGAAGTTAATAAAGAAATCGGGCCAGTTTAACTATCTAGTGCTCTGAAAAATTCCTTACTTATTCCGTTAATCAATCAATTTCCAGTCAAACAGCCATTAACTAAAGGAAAATACATATTCAACAGAAAAGTCATACAGCATGTTATCACTATGTTTTTTTTTTTCAGTTTTAGGACCCCTGATTTTCCGTATTATTCTCTCGCCTTTATAAAGGCTACTTTGACTGGAAATTGGAATAAAAAACAGTAAACCTACTTCACACTTTAAAAAGATGGCTCTTGAAAGTTTCCTTAGTAAGAAATTGTTTCTATATAAGAATATTCAAACACTCAAAGGACTTTTTGCATGATTAAAGGTTCCCTTGCATCATTAAAGGTGTTCTTTAGATGGATGGAGAATGTGTTGTATATGGTTCTGTATGGAACCTTTTCAAAAGTGGTTCCATACGGCACCAAAAGGGGTTCTTCTTTTGCTACAATGTCAAGCTTGTAATAATAGAAGGACCCTGATGGTGCTATACAGAACTATTTTCTTTACTGAGGAATCCTTGAAGATTCACCTTTTTAAAGGGTGTAGGATAAAATGAAATATAAAGGTGGGCAAGGTATTTGGTGAGGATTAACCTGTGTAATGCAGACTGCATGAGATTCAGTATGGAGTGACATAAGCTTATGACCAGCACCTGCACCAGTTTTGTGAAATACCATAGAAAAACTAATTTGATTTGATGATCATTTTTGTAAATGGAGTCTGTGTGTTAATGTGTTAAAGAACCTTATCATAATGTAAAGGTTCTAGATCAACAAATATTTCTTTCCCAGAAAATCACATCCCACCAATTTAAGAATGTTTATTTTAAGAGCATGTACGCCCCCACAGCAGACAAGCGCAATCAGCAGAAAATTGTCATCCTTTCTGAAATCACACATTTGTGTGACACTTCTTTCAGTGGGTGCAAGGTTTGCATTAGAAGGGGGAGTCGGGGGGATAAAGGTTAGCCCCCCACCTCTTCCACCTTGATCTGAAAACACAAACTTCCTGTTTTTTAACACACTCTTGTAGTATTGGACTGAAAGAAGGGAAATTCTGAGAAAAGGAGATGGCTCTGTTTTCTCCTCCAAGCATAATTTGCGTAACTACACAAGAGCTAGCATTTCAGTGAGAGTTGAAATACACACCATTGTGCAATGTACCTGTGCTGTGTGCACACACATACACACTTTATATTCGTCTAATGAATTTTATTTATATATAAAGTATATAAGTAATTTCAGACCTGAGTGACAAGTTGTGTTAATTATGTTTATTTTGAAATAACTTTGTGTAAACTAAAAAAGGGTCACTACCAAAACAATCACAACACTTTAACGATGTTTCCAATAGTGTCTGGCTGCAGACGTTTTTAGTAGTGAAAATTTTAGCCTTCCTCTTAAAAACACTATCCAGTACATGACCTGTGAACACAGCTTTGAACAGCTGAACACACGTACAACCATAGTGTTTTTCATTTAAACACAAAAGAGCTACCTAAACTGCAGAAAATATGCATTATGGTAATGACAATTCATAATCTTACACACTGACTTTCAGACTAAGGATACATTTAGACTACATTAGACAGCTCAACGCCGTTTGACAGGCAAACCTATCAGGGCTGTTGAACTCTTGAACACAATCACATGATGAACACACACAATGTCAAATACTCAGTACTCATGTGATCCTCCATTAGGCCCACAAACTACTCAACTCATGCATATCAGAACTGTACACAGTGTTATTAATATATATTATTTATTTCAACTCACATCTCTTTTTTTAACGCTGCTAAATTATGTGCAGTGATGTCACTGTTTATTATAATCAAGCATGTTATCACTTGTTAAGTTTACAGTTACAGAGTTATGTTTACATTATATGTTACAGTGTGCAATATCATCACTTGGAAACAATATTTTTTTATACAAAGTGAAATATTTCTGTAAGTGTATAATAATGTATAATTTCCTATGTCTTACTTTCCCCCACCCCTTCTATATTTATACTTATGTATTGTCTGCACTGTTACTAGTATGTCTTGTATGTTTGCACTATGTTTACATTTGCACATCGTAGTTTGGAGAAACGCAATCTCGCTCAGCTTTGTACTTCTGTTGTAAAGACTGAATGACGAAGTTCCCTTTGACTTGACTTTGACTACATTTACTTCAAAAGATGGGATCTAACTGCAATACCTACACAAGCATGAATAACAGCTGTGATTTGATTTCCGGACGTAGGCCACATCAATATGTGTGTGTGTAATATATATACATATATATGATACGACACATGCAAATGATGTTTGAGAAGTAATGCCCTTCATGAATCAGCCTGTTAGTGACAGCACCATTGGCAGACAGCTACACAACACAGGACTACATGCACACAGAACGTTAGGACAACTGCCCTTAACACCATATACACATTGCCAAAAACAATGGTTGCAATGGTTGTGCCAGACTTTTAAGAGTGACTCAGAATGGTAACGTGTTGTCATTCTGAACTTAGAGACAAGTTCCACTTTTGTCTTGGTGAAAACGATGAACGTATCTTGTGTGTGGAGACTCCACCTCCACCCTTACTGCACAATCTGCAGGATTATAGCAATATTTAAGCAGCATGGGATGGATTATCACAGGACACCATTAGGAATCTCTACATCTCCATGCAGAGACGTCTGGAATGTTCCATTAGCCCGACGCCATACTGAGAAACACGTCTGTCTGTGTAGTTCAATAAATATTGTCCATATCAGTCTAAATCTATCATCATTTATTGTTCCCGGTAACCTTTATCTTACTTCTCAACACCACTGCAGACCGACACTTCCTTCAGTGCTCAACTATTTTTTGATGATATGTCTGTGTCCAAGAAATTAACTGAGATCAGGCGTGGAAAATCCTGGGTCTGGGAAACTGGCCTGTAACGGCCTTTAGTTGTTCTGTCCGGGGCCTATTGATCCTGAGTTCTGCTACAAGCAAAAAAGCGACTTAGTAAATAACTGCTAGACTAATAGTGGAGAGACTTGACTTGTTGGGGTAAAGTGGGTTTTTAAAAATAACACTGTTCTCACACACACAAAAACATTTCGAGGCAGTGCGCAAGACCAGTCCCAAAAGAGTAGACTGGACTAAGACTAGTCCCAGATTTACTGTCACCATTAAAAAGGATCAATTCATTTTAGTTCTTTACAGTTTCTACTATTTGCCCCTGTTTTTCCAGACCTGGATTAATTTCCATCGTTAAATGCTTCATAGGTCCAATAAGAACAGCGTAGATTCCGTCTGAACTAGTCTCTAACCCACCAAGTGATTAAGTACACATGCGTTCACTGCCAGTACATAAAAAGATTTTGTCCCAGTGCCCGAGTATCATGAGTGAATAGATCAGGTTAGGCTTACCTTGCGTACTTCCACTGGTTATGAGCAAAAACCACAGGAGGATGGCGAGGCTGCTGGTGATGTGGAGGACAGAGGACGCCATGAACGATCACCTTTTTTTAGCAGATACGGATGAAGTCAGGAGTGCCTAACACGCAGGCATACAGAGCTTTAACGCACATCACCTGTGTGAAGTGTGTGGGAGAGAAAGTGCAGTTACAACTTCTGTTCCTTTGTCTCATCTGTCACCTCCGTTTCTCTTTCACTCGCTTACTTCTCCTTTACGGCCTGGGTCTCTAACACACAAGTTGTGTGTTACCTCATCTCCTGTGTGTTGTGGTTACACATGCCTTTAGTTTGAACTTAGTCCCAACTCAACAGCTCCATCGCATGTATCATGACTGAACAACAGCTTCTCTGAGTGACACATGGCTAATCTGAGATCAGTTCTTCCTTTGTATTATCTACACTTACTGTCCATTTAAACAGCCCCACCTACCATATATGTGCACTTTGCAGTATTACAATTACAGACTGTAGACCATCTGTTTCTCTGTATGTTAGCCCCCCTTTCAGCCTGTTCTTCAATGGTCAGGACCACCACAGAGCAGGTATTACGTGAGTGGGGGGTCATTCTCAGCACTGCAGTGACACTGATGTGGTGGTGCTGTGTTAGTGTATGCTGTGCTGGTGTGAGTGGATCAGACACTTAGGGCTGCTGGAGACTTTAAACACTGTGTCCACTCACTGTCCACTCTATTAGACACTCCTACCATACTGCTCCACCTTGTAGATCTACAGTCAGAGACGATAGCTCATCTGCTGCTGAACAGTGTGTGTTGGTCATCCTCTAGTCCTTTAATAGTGGAAGCTTCTGACTGGATAGTTTTGGTTGGTGCACTATTCTCAGTCCAGAATTGACAATTTCCATATTAATTTGTCCATCAATAATAGATGCTTTAAAAGCTAGCTAGCTTTCCTGGACCTTGTACATGCCCACATGTGACAATGAGAGCGGCCTCGAACACACCCACCAGAAAAAGACAGACACTTAGGGTGACGCAAGTGCTGTGTCGCCTGCTAGTGTGAGCGAAGGGTTGTAATGTGTTTTGTGTGTTGCCTGTACTGCCATGATAGGAATAAATAAATGATGAGTGTAAACAATCAAACAAAACAAACAAACAAATAAATAAGTAACACTAGTACATCGGCGCATAGGCTTTCTGATATCAGACAATATTATCTTTTACTGATTTGTGGAAATGGGAGAGGGTTCTGATTGTGCTCTATGAGCACTGAAAGGAAAACCTCTCTGACTTTACCTTTACAAGGTAGACCAGCAAGGTAGGAGTGTCTAATAGAGTGGACAGTGCGTGGACACACTACAGCAGCACTGCTGTGTCTGATCTACTCACACCAGCACAACACACACTAACACACCACCAGCACCATGTCCGTGTCATTGCAGTGCTAAGAATGATCCACCACCCACATAATGCCCATTCTGTGGTGATCCTGTGAGAGTCCTGGCCACTGAAGAACAGGCAGAAAGGAGATTAACAGAGCATACAGAGAATCAGATGGACTACAGCCTGCAATTATAGGACTACAAAGTGATTCTATATAGTAAGTAGAGCTGATATGATGAAGAACGTGCACAGGAAAAAAACATTAACTAAATGATATCGAAGTATGGGACAACCTGTTCGTGGTATGAGCTTTTTGGCACCTACACATTCTTTTAGACCCATAGCACAAAGTTGTCTTCTCACAGTGGAAGAATGGACACGAACATCTATGGATGTTTTCAGAGCTCAGTGGTCATAATGGCTATGAGGTTATTTTCTTCGGTTAGTTTTAAAGAGTGAATGATCTTTTAATCATTCAATATGATTCTAATATCATCATGAGCTATGAATATCTTGTACTTAAAGGCCCATAAATAAATTAAATGAACTTTATAGTGGAGAATTTTACGCAGCCAAAGTACAAATATGATATAGTCCAGTAGTTGTCAAAAGACTGACTCTTGTCGTATGTAAGCTAACAGTGTCGATAAAGGCAACTCTGATCCTACATTCACACTAGCAGGCGACAGAGCGACTGGCGCCCAGTCATTTCCTATGGGAGTGTGGGAACCATAGCCGCGGCTAGTTAGCGACAGAGCGACAAATCGAGAACTTCTGTCTTCAGCTTTATGCAAATCAGTTATGACGCGGTGGAGCAATGTTGTACCTGATTGGCTCCAATAAATACTTCGGACCAATCATAGACACGGGGGTCCGAGGTCCCCCGCTCCTGCACCCTGAAATTTTTGTTCCTACCAGCCTTTGGTTCCTATTCTCAACATTGTGGAGCTAACCAGGGAGAAGCAGCTCATAGCTGCTGTTTCCTGTTCCACCCGTTTATATGATGCGTTTGTGCACATATACATGTATGGAAAGTAGTGGATATTGTTGGTGTTTCTGGGGATTTAAGTCACTCGATAGCTAGCTGCGTTAGCCAGCATGCTAACCGGCCAATAAAACTAGAATGTTTACTTACAAATTGGTTCATCAGTAATAATATGTGCTTTAAAAAACTAGCTAGCTTTCCTGGATCTTGTACACGTGACAACGCGACCAGCCTTAAACACCCCACCAGTGACAGACTTGGGGCGATGTAAGCGACTTGTCCCCTGCTAGTGTGAACGTAGAGTTTTGTGTTTTGCAGTTCGGCTTGTACTGCTGTGACAGAGGTAAAGAAATTACAAATGTAAATAAATAAATAAATAAATACCAAGCACGTGGGCTTATTGATAAATATCATCCAATATTATCTTTAGCTGATCTGTAGAAATGGGTGAAGCTCTTGATTGTGAATTTGAGCTCTGAAAGTATAGAGCACAGTGACACCTGGTGGTGTTCAGTAATTATAGCAGCCATAGTCTGGAAATGATGGCGGAAGCGCACGTGTCCGTACCTCTAGACTTATTTCATTTTTCTATATGTGCACTATAACCGTAAAAGCACTGGCGTCCAGTTTGACCTGGGGACAATTATGCTCATTTATTAAAATTCTGTAAACGTTGGCTGCATATCTTGTAGTAAAAGGTGAGTAAATGTAGGTCATTTTCGTCACGCAGCCCAACTCTGGTAATCTTACTTCCGGTCTAAATTGACAAACCACGCCCCACCAATTAAAGGGGCCCTTAATAAAACTGGTCGAGTGGGGAAGTAAGCGCAGCTGCGTGGGTAAGGTTTTTTGTTTGGTGGCTGATTGAGTTGTGCTCTAGTGCACTGCAGTGTGAAGTTTAACGTTGGCTGCTCTCTGACTTTGCAGCGCTTGGAGGTTCCAGCATTACAATGGTAAAGCTACACTGCAATGGTGCTGCATTTGTATATTGCTTGTGGTGTGGCTGCCCCTTATATTGCTGAATCGTTCTGTTCGACAGAGGGAGTGTATCTCTGTACACATCGGCCAGGCTGGTGTCCAGATGGGTAATTCCTGCTGGGAGTTGTATTGCCTTGAGCATGGCATCCAGCCTGATGGGATGATCAGTGCTGGCAGCACCAACTTGGCTGATTCCTCTTTTGGTACTTTCTTCAGTGAAACCGGAGCTGGGAAGTATGTTCCTCGTGCTGTGTTTATAGACCTGGAGCCGACGGTTGTAGGTAACATAACTGTGCCTAGCCATATTCTAACTGCTTCCTTTATGTTCTCAAGGCTGTAGTTAAGCTTTGATTGTATGTGGCATCCTCTGGTGTTGGTTAATGTATGTCGCTTGGCTACAGATGAGATCCGCAATGGGCATTATCGACAACTTTACCATCCAGAGCAGCTTATCAGTGGCAAAGAGGATGCCGCCAACAACTATGCTCGTGGCCACTATACCATTGGCAAGGAGATTGTGGACTCTGTGCTTGACCGAATGCGCAAAATGGTGAGCTGTAGTGTAGCTTCTGCTGTATATGGTGTTACTCGTCTTGACATGTTCATTGTCTCTCTCTCTGTAGGCTGACCAGTGCACAGGTCTACAGGGGTTTCTGATCTTCCACAGCTTTGGTGGTGGAACTGGGTCTGGCTTCACCTCTTTGTTGATGGAGCGTCTCTCTGTGGATTATGGTAAAAAGTCAAAGCTGGAGTTTTCAGTCTACCCAGCTCCCCAGGTTTCCACTGCAGTGGTAGAGCCCTACAACTCCATCTTGACCACTCACACCACGCTTGAGCACTCTGACTGCTCCTTCATGGTTGACAACGAGGCCATCTTTGACATCTGTAAGCGCAATCTTGACATTGAGCGTCCCTCGTACAACAACCTCAACAGACTCATTGCACAGATTGTATCTTCGATCACTGCTTCTTTACGCTTTGATGGAGCTCTTAATGTGGATCTCACGGAGTTCCAGACTAACCTGGTTCCTTATCCTCGTATCCATTTTCCTCTGGTCACCTACTCCCCCATTATCTCTGCTGAAAAAGCCTACCATGAGCAGCTCTCTGTAGCTGAGATCACCAACGCCTGTTTTGAGCCAGCTAATCAGATGGTCAAATGTGACCCTCGCCACGGCAAGTACATGGCTTGTTGCTTGCTGTACCGTGGCGATGTGGTTCCCAAAGATGTCAATGCCTCTATCGCAAGCATCAAGACGCGTCGCTCCATCCAGTTTGTGGACTGGTGTCCCACTGGCTTCAAAGTGGGCATCAACTACCAGCCACCCACTGTGGTTCCAGGTGGTGATCTGGCCAAGGTACAGAGGGCTGTGTGCATGCTGAGCAACACCACAGCCATTGCTGAAGCCTGGGGCCGTTTAGATCACAAGTTTGACCTGATGTATGCCAAGAGGGCCTTCGTGCACTGGTATGTGGGTGAAGGAATGGAAGAAGGGGAGTTCTCGGAGGCCAGAGAGGACATGGCTGCTTTGGAGAAGGATTATGAGGAGGTTGGGGCGGATTCTGCTGAGGATGCTGAAGAGGAAGATGAGTACTAGAATGTTTCTTGCACTGCACTGGAAGGTTTTTGTATGATGTCTTCATGTGTGAAATAAATCTGCATTATGTTAACTGGTATTTGTTCTTTCATTAGTGACGGTTAGAACGTTGCTATGACAACTTGGCGGACCAACAGTTTTGGTGCTGAATGTTACTTTTCACAACTGCTGATTCCTGATGGTCATTTACTACTTCTGTTTTTAATGGAAATTCAGGTGGGTGGATTGACTAGCCACAACTCAAACTAGAGTTCAGGAGCTGCTTTAGTCTCAGGTTAAATCTAATTGGCATTTGCTTTGTCCAGTTTGGCTTTCAGTTACTTTCTGCAAGTACAGGTTTCTAACAAGTCTGCCGCATCTCTAAGTAAAAGGAACTTTTTGGCATGTTGCTCCCATTGGCGTCTATTAGCAATGTTTTACTCATCCT
The DNA here is from genome assembly GCA_024036415.1 of Prochilodus magdalenae. Taxonomy (NCBI): domain Eukaryota; kingdom Metazoa; phylum Chordata; class Actinopteri; order Characiformes; family Prochilodontidae; genus Prochilodus; species Prochilodus magdalenae. The sequence goes on along the minus strand of JAMWET010003809.1, from coordinate 213,083 downwards.
CTGGCTGGTCTTCCATTGCATGCATCAAATCAGGTGGATAGCAAGTTCAAAACCTCAGCTTTTGATAAACTAGCTGAAGTGGGCCAGGCCAAAAAAACGAACTGAATTTGATTTTGGTAGACTTTACATTTACATTTTAAGGCATTTGGCAGATGCTCTTATCCAGAGTGCCTTACAACCATGCTTAGTGTTCCATTGGATAATATTCCAGCTAGTACAAGAAGGTTAGAGCCTAAAACTCACCATGAGCTCAGACACTGCCCGAACAAGGGGCCAGTGCTGGTACCTAGAGATTAATACACAGACATAGAGCAAGTAAAGCATTACCTGGCAACCCCAGCCCAACGCTCATACCTATAGGTGAGAGAAGGTCATTAAGTGCAACACAATACACACAACTTGCACCTCTACTAGTGCTCGCTCACTTGGCATTTCAAAGAGATGGGTCTTCAGTCTGCATTTGAAGACTGCGAGAGACTCCTCTGTTCTGACGCCCAGTGGGAGTTCATTCCACCATATGGGAGCCAGGACAGAGAAGAGTCTGGATGATTGTCTTCCATGAGTCCTCAGGGCCATGAGTCCTCAGGGATGGTGGTTCAAGTCGAGTTGTACTTGAAGCTCGAAGGGCTCGTTGGGCTAATACCCAACAACTCCCAAACCTCACTTTTGCGAAGCTCAATTGCACAAAATGTGTACACAGACTGGATCAGAGAGGGAGCGAGAGAGATTAGATGGTCAGGAGCCAATGGAAAGCAACAAAGCAGCCAGTAATTAAAACTGGTTTCAAATTAATGTCAAGTCATCTGTGCTTCATACTTTAAACTAGTATTCAGTGAGTTGACCCCAAACTTGCACTTTACTTGAAAGTCAAAATAGTTGTAATCACACCTTTAAAGATAAAAAAAAAAAAGACAGCTATTGAGTGTTCAGCTGTTGTAATAGTTCAAGTGTAAGAGAGTATCATGATACTGCTCAGTGTTTGCGTGAGCATACAGACCTAAAGAGAGAAATCCAGTCTAAATGATTATATGGTACACCCACTGGGCACTTTGTTAAGTACATCTTCTATCTACCCTCATTGTCTATTTTATCGGCTCCACTTCATGCTGAATAGGTGCCCTTTAGTTTAATGACTATAGACTGTAGTCTGTTCGTTACATTCTGTGACCACTAATGAAGGACTAGAGGATGACCAACACAAACTGTGCAGTGACAGATGAGCTATCCTCTCTGACATTACACCTACAAAGTGGACACAGTGATGAAACACTCCAGCAGCCACACGCACCAGCACATCAGTGTCCCTGTAGTGCTGAGAATGATCCACCTCCCACATAATACCTGGAATGTGAAGGTCCTGACCAAGGTATGAAATGGAGGCGGTCTAGGACGCTGCAATTAAATTCTTGGAGCCCCCGCATGAGTTAAGTGCTGTGCTTTGCAGACAAGGTTGAGTAAATTCAGATTTGTGTTTCCCTGTTGCGATGTACGGTTTGTATTAAAAGAACTTGCTTGCTCTCGGCTTACTGCTCTCTCCATCAGGAATCTTAAAATTTATAAACCTGCTTTGTCCCAGCAGTTTTACCCATGTGACCCTCCACATCTATGTACAGTGGGTTCTCCACAAGAGGGTGCTATTAGCTCTCAAGTGTATTTTGTGTGGTGCACTAGGAGAGATATGTTTTCAGTTAGTTGGGTTATCAGTATTCAGTGTCCTGCTGGGACCTCTACTGGGATAACTAAACATGCTTTAAGATTTGTAATACTTCTGAATATTGGTCATAGTTACAGGACTACAAACTACCCTGAGCACAGCTGAGTTTAACACATTTTCACTTCAGTTTTGTCATTACACCACTACGGGGTTATAACGAAACACAGTGAGGCTACTTCTCCAGTGCAGTTATCAAAATGAGTAAGAACAGTAACTGACAGTCAGAATGGGAATACTAGAACTGAAGTGCTAACAGCAGTTAGCATATGCAGGAAAGCAAAATACTGCTTAGTGTAAGTGTACAAGCAGGAAAGTACAGTATGGCAAGCCAGCATCGTATAAGCTCATTCTAAGATAATGATGGTGAATATACAGTAATAAAATCACAGTTTTGTATAATAGATTCCATTTCTGATTATAGAGCCCCTCTTTTACATGCTGCTCCTTTAATTATAGGCTATCAGAAACACCTTATTTCCTGTTCATGAGACTGAGTTCACCCTAAACCCACATCCTACAGGAACTGCTCACAGTTCCACCCCTCAGTCAGTGCACTGATGCTCAATCACATGTATAGTCCTCACATGTAGATATTTAAAATAATTTCTTTAATTGATTTAATGTTAAGAACACAAATATAACCTAAGAACATAAAGGCCACAAATAAATAATATAAAGCTGATTTTATGAAAACATCTTAGTTGAAAAATGAGAGAAAAAATACACATGTATTTTAAAGAAAACCAAAACCCCATTAATCTATTAAAAACGTCTTTTATTAATATCAGTCTTTATAACATTCAGAACATATGAGTTATTAAATATTTGCGATTTTTGCTTTAGTGGTTTCACATTTGTGTGTGTGTTTCAGATGTGAAAATACTGAACATGATGTGGTTTGATGGCATCTGTGATTTTAAACAGGTATTAAATTAAATAAGCTGCAGTTTCATTAAAGAGTTTATTATTGATTCTGCTAGTGAGCTTTAATGAAGTGACGCCTCTCTCTGCAGGTCATGAGCTCTAATCCTGAGGACTGGAATCTTCTGCTGCTTCATAAGACACAGTGGTCAGCAGGTCCTGTGAACACACCAGACACTGAGTCTACAGCACTGTAGTGAACATGAAGCAGTGAACATGGTGCTCATCCTTACCTGGTCTTCTAGAGGCTGATCTGAATCTAACAGAGGAGCATATAGCGTGTTTCAGATACACGTGTTGATGATGAAATATTATTAATAAATATTAGAGAGCATGTAATGAGTCCTATAAGATCAGAAGCTGTGTTCAGTACCTTTGTTGTTGATGGTGTGGAACAGTACTGGAACGGCCAGCACTACAGTGACCACAATCACAATAGAGTAGAGCACATAGACCTGCTGTACAGCGCTCTGCTCCGTGTCTCGGATAGCTGGGACAGTTCAGATGTGGATGACAAGAATGTGATCACTATGTTCTGTTTTAATCTGTGATATGCTCCAGTCAATAAACCAATCATATCCTGTTAGAAGCTTCATGTTATGAGCTTAGTCGCTTGTTAGAGCTCTAACATGTTGTTGTGTTTGACTTGCTTGCAGCTTCAGAATCCAGATTAACAGTTAAAAGATCTTAAATTATGAGTTTTACAACAGGAGATATTTCAGTTTATACAGATTATATTCATATTTAATCCCACATATTAGAACGTCCTATACTGGACACTGTTTGTCCACAGTTTCTGTTTATTATGAGAAATGATCTGCAAATAGAAGTCTCTTACTTGCTGTTTTGTTTTCATTGCTGACAAATTTAATATCTGCGACAGAAACTGAGAGATTACAGGTTATTAATAACTCCAGGAGTGTTAAACAGGGTATATATATTGTGATTAAGAACATTCATATATCAGTATATGAATATGTGTATTTACCTGCTATTGTAACGTTGATAGTGTGACTTGAAGTGGATACAGGTTCATCTGCCCTGCACCTGTAAAGAAAATCAGGAAAAACAGCCAGGTGTGAATTGGAGTGACTCAAAGGTCTGCAGTGATTACCATCTTCAATTTTACACCAGAACACTGATAAGTTCTTCCAGCAGTGTGACTCAATTAGAACAGTGCAGTTGATCTTCAGAGTCTCTCTTTCAGGAGATTTCCACACTGTGTTCCGAGATACTTTAATAGACGGTATACAGTCCAGCTCAGGTCCTCCAAAGAGCAATCAAGGAGGGAGAGGGAGAAATTTTCCAGATTGAAAAAGTCAGAAGTAATGCTACACACCTTAGAATGTTAGTGGGGGTTGATCTACAGATGGATAGATACTTTACTGATCCCGAAGGAAATTTTGCATATGATCTGTACATAACATCACTGTAGTGGTGATTAGCGCATTGGTATCTTTATAACACTGCTGGGTTGTCCCTGTGTCATAGTTAAGTACCAATCAAAATCAACACGTAAATGAGATCATACATGTGAACAAGAAAACAAACAAAAGAAGCTAATTTTTCAGGATGGAAGAAGTGCAAATTAATTATAGTAAATTATTTAATAAACATGCAGCAAAAATTAAACAATGGAAAATGTATAGGGGACAAAAGCAGAACATAGAAACATCAAGTTGCCCTAAGCTGCCAAAATCAGGAATGCAAATACGCAAAAAAAGAAAATCATTAAAACCCAGGACAGGAGTATAGGTTAGGACAATGAATCCAGAGAATACTCCATATGTGAAGGCCAAAAACCAATACTGGATGGCCATTATTTTTGGGCCCTCAGACAGCATTAAAAAGAGCCACACAATAAAAAGTACAACCTAAAAACACTTTAATGTGTTATATGCAAATCATTTTGAATATGTTTTACTTAGATAAATGTGATTTTTTTTCTGATCATCTTTATTGTCTGTACAGTTAGAAGTGAAGGAGTGAAGCTGTAACTCACCTTGTGAGTCTCCACTACAGCCGAACAGCAGCATTAGCAGATTACTGATGATCTGGAAGATACAGAACGCCATGGATGGTGATCTTCTGACAGAAGTCTTCTACCACTCCTGCCCGAGTCTCTATGTCTGCTGGAAGTGGGAGTGGGTCTGCCTTTGCTGATATCTGCAGAGACTCTTACACATCAGCTCTCACTGCAGCTGAAAGTCAGTAAAAGATCTTCCTCCATTTAGTGGCTGAGCTGTGAATAAACATGCTACTGCTCTTGAAGCTCTGAGCAAAACCTCAAATGGCCTAAAGGAAGTTTCTGTTCAGCATTTCGCAGCTGTGACCTTTTAAAACTTGTATCAGGAGCCTCACAGGAGTCTTATAGCTCTTTTTCCTTCAGTAATATTTAAATGATCATCTTTTATTCCACATTTTAAACAATGTCCACATCACATTATAGACACGGTAGTATATTAACTGTGAAAGAACAGTCAGATATATTGTCCTGGCCCAAGAAAAACAGGCATCTCCACTTTTGTCAGCTTCTCTTTTTCTGTCTTATTTGAACACAGCAGCTGCCCTTTATATCCTGTGAAGGTTTCATGATTAATGGACAACAAGCTACAAAAGCACTTGGAATAAAACCTCTTATTAACTTGCATTGAGAAAGTTAAGAACGTTTTTGCCCTGCTTGCATTCTAGTAACAAAAAGCACACTAGTAAAGAAAACATACTATAGAAGCATAAAAGTAAAGAAAACACACTAGTAAAAGAAAACACAATAATGAAGAACACAGTAGTAAATAAAACACACTAGTAAAGAAGCATACTAGTACATAAAGCAAAATAGTAAATGAAGCATGTTAATAAAGAAAACACACTAGTAAAGAAAGTACACTAGTAAATAAAACACACTAGTAAAGAAAACACACTAGTAAAAAAAGCACACTAGTAAAGAAAACACACTAGTAAAAAAGCACACTAGTAAAGAAAACACACTAGTAAAGAAGCATACTAGTACATAAAGCAAAATAGTAAATGAAGCATGTTAATAAAGAAAGCACACTAGTAAAGAAAGCACACTAGTAAAGAAAACACACTAGTAAAGAAAGTACACTAGTAAAGAAAGCACACTAGTAAAGAAAACACACTAGTAAAGAAAGTACACTAGTAAAGAAAACACACTAGTAAAGAAAGTACACTAGTAAAGAAAACACACTAGTAAAGAAAACACACTAGTAAAGAAAGTACACTAGTAAAGAAAACACACTAGTAAAGAAAGTACACTAGTAAAGAAAGCACACTAGTAAAGAAAGCACACTAGTAAAGAAAGCACACTAGTAAAGAAAACACACTAGTAAAGAAAGTACACTAGTAAAGAAAGCACACTAGTAAAGAAAACACACTAGTAAAGAAAGCACACTAGTAAAGAAAACACACTAGTAAAGAAAGCACACTAGTAAAGAAAGCACACTAGTAAAGAAAGCACACTAGTAAAGAAAACACACTAGTAAAGAAAGCACACTAGTAAAGAAAGCACACTAGTAAAGAAAACACACTAGTAAAGAAAACACACTAGTAAAGAAAGCACACTAGTAAAGAAAACACACTAGTAAAGAAAGCACACTAGTAAAGGAAACACACTAGTAAAGAAAACACACTAGTAAAGAAAGTACACTAGTAAAGAAATCATACTAGTAAAGAAAGTACACTAGTAAAGAAAGCACACTAGTAAAGAAAGCACACTAGTAAAGGAAACACACTAGTAAAGAAAGTACACTAGTAAAGAAAGCACACTAGTAAAGAAAGCACACTAGTAAAGAAAGCACACTAGTAAAGAAAGTACACTAGTAAAGAAAGCACACTAGTAAAGAAAACACACTAGTAAAGAAAGTACACTAGTAAAGAAAGCACACTAGTAAAGAAAACACACTAGTAAAGAAAGCACACTAGTAAAGGAAACACACTAGTAAAGAAAACACACTAGTAAAGAAAGTACACTAGTAAAGAAAGCACACTAGTAAAGAAAGCACACTAGTAAAGAAAGCACACTAGTAAAGAAAACACACTAGTAAAGGAAACACACTAGTAAAGAAAACACACTAGTAAAGAAAGCACACTAGTAAAGGAAACACACTAGTAAAGAAAACACACTAGTAAAGAAAGTACACTAGTAAAGAAATCATACTAGTAAAGAAAGCACACTAGTAAAGAAAGCACACTAGTAAAGAAAGCACACTAGTAAAGGAAACACACTAGTAAAGAAAACACACTAGTAAAGAAAACACACTAGTAAAGAAAGCACACTAGTAAAGAAAACACACTAGTAAAGAAAGCACACTAGTAAAGAAAACACACTAGTAAAGAAAACACACTAGTAAAGAAAGCACACTAGTAAAGAAAGCACACTAGTAAAGAAAGTACACTAGTAAAGAAAACACACTAGTAAAGGAAGCACACTAGTAACAAATTGACAAACAAGGATTTGACATTCAAAGTTTACCTAAAACAATATTAGTTATTTTGCTCTAGTTCTATTCTGATAACTGGGAGACTACATAAGTTTGGGTTGTGACAATAATGAAGGTGTAACTTACAAGAACTTTGGCATTGTTCAATTTGTTCTGTATTACAACTGATAGACGATGAGCACTTAAGCACTGAATAAAAGAGCAGCTGAGTTAATAAAAGAACAGCTGTGTAAAACTGTGAACAGTGAACAGAAGCTTAAATTAGTTTAGTAAGTCTCAGGTTCTGCTCTGAACTAAAAAAGCACACAGAGCAGTAGAGCGTTTGTCCACAGTTCAACCACTAAATGGAAGAAGTATGCGCACACACACACACACACACACACACACAAACTTACTCCTCTGTTTCATGTTGCAGTGAATCTCTGGAGTTCTAGAAGAAGATCATCATCCATGGTGTCCTGTGTCTTCCAGGTCATCAGTAATCTGCTAATGCTGCTATTCAGCTGTAGTGGAGGCTCACAAGGTGAGTTACAGCTTCACTCCTTCACCTCTAACTACACAGACAATAAAGATGATCAGTAACTAACACACCAGCACAGAGAGATATTGGAATAATCTTAGAAAGTGGCAATTTTCTTTACATATTTATATAAATATAAGTGTGCATTTAGTATTATATTGCTAAAAAGAAATTTTAATTTAACAACTTTGTAATGTCTTCACAGTGCGACATTATGTAGGAATATGAAATACAGCATACTGTTACATATAAATGAACATTTGACCTAAACATTACATAAAGTAATTTAATTGCTTTAGATTAATTTTAAGAGCTTTAAAAAACTTAGATCTTTAAGTCAACCATGGATATTACATTTTAAAACAAAAACAACAGAGAAATATCAGAAAATAATTCATGTTTACAGTGATTAATTCAATTGTTTGAATACAATTCAATTTAAATATATTTATTAGATATACAAACAATGGCACTGAGGTTACTAGTAAACACTCAGTTTTGGTCTGGATATTTACCTTCATGTTCAGAGTTTCAAAAGATTAATATAAAAGCAAATAAGGACTGAAATTGATTAGAAGTGATTGTGAGGTGTAAAATACTGTTTTATTTATACAACATTTATTCTCTTTTAAAGTATTTTTTATTATGTTTAAATGAAACCACTTAAATTGCTCATTACTCAAGGGTTTGATTTTTGTTACTTAGTAACAGACTGGCTCTGTTCACACAGTACTCATAATTTAGATAATTCAAGTTATTAATTTACTCAAAATTTGACTCAAAGCACACCATAGACTGCAGTTCACTCTTTCTCTACTAAAAATAGCTTATTTTATATTCCTGTAAAAGTTACTTGTCAGTTCATCCTATGACATTATTTGGTAATAAGCAGTTCAATGCAGCTGAAAGTGAAAATTTAAACGCCCCCTGTCAGATTTTGTATTTGTAGTGGAAGTTAAATCTTTAAGCTGCTCTGTTTAAACTGTTTAATAAATATGATAAAATGAAACAAAGAAAAACAGAATAAAAGAAGCACAGAAAATGTTACTTTATAATATCTTTTTATATTTTATAAATACAAAATTAAAAACTATTTAATTAGGTTTTAAACATCTTAGCAAAAAGTGATAAATTAAGAATAATAGAGCTGGACTGCATTCCGTCTCTCAGAGTATCTCGGAACACCGTGTGGAAATCTCCTGAAAGAGAGACTCTGATGATCAACTGCACTGGCACTGGATCACACTGCTGGAAGAACTTATCAGTGTCCTGGTGTAAAATTGAGGATGATGATCACTGCAGACCTTTGAATCACTCCACTCACACTGCAGCAGGATGGAGGGATATTAGTGGGGAAGAAAGAATGTTTTTCCTGATTTTCTGGAGGTTATCTGTGGAGGACGCTGGTCTTTACAGGTGCAGGTCAGATAAACCTGTATCCACTTCAGGTCACACTATTAACATTACTGTAACAGGTAAACACACAAAGCTTCATATGTTCTTATATACATTCTCTCTAACACAATTATAAACCCAGTTTAGCAGCTATTATTAATTATTCATAACCTGTGATCTCTCAGCTCCTGTCACAGATGTTGAAGTTGTCGGTAAAGAAAACACAACAAGAAGTAAGAGACTTTAATTTTCAGCTCGTTTCACACGATAAACAGAGAAACTGTGGATGTTAAAACATGTGGGATATGAATATTAACTGAACTGAAATATATCTACTGCTGTAAAGCTCATCATTTCTAAACTTTTAGGGCATGTACCTTTAATGCTCATTACAAACACAATCCTAAACAAATTCCTGCTCCATAATCAGTCATAACACTGTCATACACACGTTCGAATATGATTAAAGCAGCAGATCTTGACAAAAACAAAGTGATTTTATTAATGTCTAATATTCCTATAATCCACTTCTGAACCTTCTCAGCTATCAGAGACACGGAGCAGAGCGCTGTACAGCAGGTCTATGTGCTCTACTCTATTGTGATTGTAGTGCTGGCCGTTCCAGTACTGTTCCAAACCATCAAGTAGGTACTGAACACAGCTTCTGATCTTATAGGACTCATTACATGCTCTCTAATATTTATTAATAATATTTCATCATCAACACGTGTATCTGAAACACGCTATATGCTCCTCTGTTAGATTCAGATCAGCCTCTAGAAGACCAGGTAAGGATGAGCACCATGTTCACTGCTTCACATTCACTACAATGCTGTAGACTCAGTGTCTGGTGTGTTCACAGGACCTGCTGACCACTGTGTCTTATGAAGCAGCAGAAGATTCCAGTCTTCAGGATTAGAGCTCATGACCTGCAGAGAGAGAAAGAGGCGTCACTTCATTAAAGCTCACCAGCAGAATTAATAATAAACCCTGAACAGCTGAACAAACTGGAATTATTGAGAATGTTTGGCATGCAGCCCAATTTTTCAGTGTCTTTCGAAGATGTCTTTCTGAGTTTAATACAAACTGATTTTGATAAACAGTGTCTGGATGGATGCTGGTCTGAGCTTTTGCATTAAAAAATTGATTCAACTTTTAAAGTGCAGTTAAGGTTTACAGAGTTTCTATCTTTCAGTTGTTCTTCATTTTTTTGTTATTTACAAATTCTTATATTTCTTGTCAAGAAATATCCTTTTAATATACATTGTTTATGATATCAATGTTAATGTAATGTAAAACTGACTTGTTTTTACTCTTTTCATTTCTGAACTTAATAACTGTCAATCTAAAATTAAGTAAAATGTGCAGACTGATGTCGTGAAATGTGGTTTTACATCACTGTGCCGACTGAAGTATGAAACTACTCATGCAGGAAGTGGGTTTGGTCAGAATTCTTTTCTACCATTAGAGAAAATCTCCAAAAAATACATTTATTTCTTTACCTATACAGAAAAACAGAATTAGTCTATTTTGTGTGGCTTTTGAATCATTAAGCTGATATTGTGTGATATTTATTTTAAAGCCAAACTCAGCCCTGTAAAATATGTTTTTATTTAAAAACCACAACTAGGACGTGTATTTAGGTCATTCCTTCGTCACTATATCTATTAGCTGTATCACGTGCAGACACTTCTTTTGTAGGCAGAAGGGCTTTTTAACCACTGCTCATCAAACATCACAGAAGAGCTGCATTTAGCTAGTACATAGACCCGACAACTACACTACTAATTCCACTACAGGTACTTTTATTCCTGTTACTTCTGCTGCTAAACTATTGTAGCTGCTAGAGCTCCTCTTCCTTCTTACTACTACTACCACTGCTGTGGTCCCGCTTTATATTCAGTGTTTTTATTACTGTACAGATGTACAGGGGTTGGACAATGAAACTGAAACACCTGTCATTTTAGTGTGTGAGGTCTCATGGCTAAATTGGACCAGCCTGGTGGCCAGTCTTCATTAATTGCACATTGCACCAGTAAGACAGAGTGTGAAGGTTCAGTTAGCAGGTAAGAGCACAGTTCTGCTCAACATACTGCAATGCACACAACATTATGGGTGACATACCAGAGTTCAAAAGAGGACAGATTGTTGGTGCACGTCTTGCTGGCGCATCTGTGACCAAGACAGCAAGTCTTTGTGATGTATCAAGAGCCACGGTATCCAGGGTAATGTCAGCATACCACCAAGAAGGACGAACCCCATCCAACAGGATTACCTGGATGCAAGAGGAAGCTGTCTGAAAGAGATGTTCGGGTGCTAACCTGGATTGTATCCAAAAAACATAAAACCACGGCTGCCCAAATCATGCTGTATTGGCCGCAAAAGGAGGCCCTACACCATACTAATAAATGATTGTGGTCTAAAACCAGGTGTTTCAGTTTCATTGTCCAACCCCTGTAAATGAACAATACACAATACATTACATTAACTGCTGTTTTAGTGCTTATTAACTATAACTGGATGTAGGGCTGGATCAAATTAGTCATATCAGGCAATACAGAAAATTAACTTGATAGATCTGAAGTCTGCATTTTTTCATGTTTATTGACTGTTCTTGTTGTGTGTGGTAAAGTGCTAAGAGTGCTAGGGTATCATTTCTGTCCTCATAGTTTTAATAGAACTGAAAGATATCTGCCACTGTCTGTGTAAAAGAGGCCTTAGGGCTTTAACTGCAGTGTGATTCTCCCACATCCAACATACAACATCTTACTTTTAGCCATGCTTAAACTGAAATCAGTGGGGGTTTTTTTGGCTCCATTTCTCTACAGTAACATCAGTTTGGCTATACTGTGCGTGTGACAATGCTGCTTTATGTTAGCCAGCTGCCAAAAATAGTTAGTGACTCTAATTGGCCAAGCCAGACATCAAAATAAAACACCTCTGTTTTTAAAAAATAAACAGACTTTTAAACCAAACCATATGACACTGGGTTCTGGATTAAAGAGAAAAGGCTCCAGTCTTTATTTTCAGGTGTATGCTGACACCCAGACTGAATTCAGTTGTAGCAATATAGTACAGAGCTTCAATATTTATACAGTGTTCAGGAGTAATGTTGATGTAACGCACCTTCTGCTTTACTACACATTTCCAAACTAGGTTTTGTTACCATTATCTCTGGGTTCAATTCAGGGATGTACACATTGAACATGTTTTCTGAGAACCCAGGTCTTGAACCAGAATGCCTGTATTTCATGAGGAAATATGACTCCTGACAGACAGGACGGTCCCCATCCTAAATTCTTAAGATTGTAAATGAAGCTGGCACGTACTCCTTTTAGTCCTGGGTTGACTCCTAGACTTGAGCATTGTAACCCCTTCCCTCGACCTTTGGCGTCTGCACATGCTGGAATTTTCCATCCTGTATCCTAGCCTTGCTACGAAGGATTAAACTGTTCTACTATTCTAAGGTATTATAAATGATATATTTAGTAAAAACTAATTATTCCCTCACTAGATTTTCTAACCTTGTATGCCCAACAATGCAGCATCATGTTCACTTTTGTTTAAATCCAACTGCATCCACTCACTTCTTCATTTCACTTTTGTTGATTGGGAATGCATTAATACTAAATATGACTGTTTGTGTCTGTAACACAGAGAGCTCTTCAGTTGTATTTTTGAGCAGGAGAAGAGATTGAATGCCACTGAAGTTTAAATGAACTTGTTGTTGAGTTAACTTTAAGGAGTGAAGTTGTTCGAGCTCAATACAGTTACATGCCATTGATTCTCAGTCACATTTGGACACTGGAGAACAGGCTGCCCATGCTCCACTTAAACAGGATTTTTAATACAGGTTAACAGGTACCTGTGAATCATGTGGAAAAGCTTGGAAGTGCGCACTCTGGTGGCCACAACAGAGTAGTGTTACTATTTAACAGTGTAAAATACCTTGGACATTAAACACTGTACATAAACATTTTAAAGGTTTGTAATTCCCTGTTTCCAGGGTTGGACTAGTACTGGCATTTACAGTGCACCACAACTGGCCAGTTACCACCCACCAGCACTTCAAATCTCTTAAAGGGGCATAAGCAGGCATGTATTATAGTACAGTGGAACTACAGGTGTTGTAGGCTATAGCATAATCTTGAGCATGTTTATTAAGGAAAGGCTACATCTAATAATTAAACAATATTATGATTATACTATGATGAACAAACCTAGGTCACAATAGTTGAGTTGTTGGATCTTATTATACCTGATTTCACTGAATCATTAAATACAGTAGAAAGCTGACTAGCATATGAATCTGTGCAGTTTTATTTATCTGTAGAAGAGGCAGATATTATTGTACAGCAGACTGGAAGCACTGGACTTAAAAGCTAATCTCTTTAAGCTCTCACTGTGTGTGTGAGCAGTTGTAGGATGTTATTAAATAACAAATCCGGATAATATGACAGAACGATCCCCCCTAATTAAATTTGGGGAGTGCAATTTTTACAGTAGCTAGGACTACATCAAGGTAAATACTTACTGGTTGTGAAAACCTGTCAGATTTAATAAGCTCAGGATCCACGAGCAATGACTGAGAGCCCTCTATCTGGCTCTGTGAATCTGTAAACACTTTAGGTAAAAGGGCTTATATATCAGTGAAGGCACATTGTGTAAGGTGTAATGTAGGCCATGTATCACCCTGTAATTGCTCTTACAGTGCATCTTGAATCGAGGATTTGTGGTGAGCTTCATGGCAGTAGTGCTTAAGATGGTGGAGTTAAGCACTGGAAGGGGTTTGGCAATGCTCCGTGTATGGCCAAAAAACCCTCGAAAGATGTTTGCAGCTTTATCGGAAAGGTTGTTCCACAGTTGTCAAACAACACATCAGCAGGACACACTTTGTTTGATTTCTTGATGAACATACATTGTTGCGCGACTGTAACTCTCCATCTGAGTGGCCTTTTTTAGAATCCTCTCAGGTGTGACTGTTGAAGTCTTGTCTTCAGGCCGGTTGAGGATTGGCACAGAGTCAAAACTTTTAAACTCAACATCAACAGTTGTCTCTGAGGTCTCTGACACCTTGGATGAAGGAGATATTGACGTTATTAGAAATATGAAAGGACAATTACATGTTTGGAACAACTTCATTGCTGTTACATGGTTTTGCTGATGATTCAGTAAAGGTTAACTCTGCACCTATGGTCTTCACATGTAGACACAGTGTGCTGCTGAAGCTTCACCACCCTCAAATAGATCTGAAGGACCCGCTGCAGTCAGGAGAGGGAAATTGAGCAAGACAGATAGGCAGCAGAACGGGACAAGAAAAGGGGGTAGAGGCTGAGGAGAGAGAGGGAAAAAGAGAGAGAGAGAGAGAGAGAGAGAGAGAGAGAGAGATGTTGGCAAAAAATGAAATAACAATTGAAAACGAACTATTAAGTCTGTTTCCTTTATTACGTTTTTGAGAAAGGTAAAATATTTAAAGTAAGTTGAAATAAGTGAACAACATAGTAGACACAGAGTAGATAATGTATAGTGCGGAGAAAGGATACATTACAGAGAAAAAGAGAAAAGAGATAGATAGATTTTGATATATATATACATATATATAAACACTTGTGACGCAGACACACCTACAGCCAGATTGCACTGCTTGAAAATTTTAAAATTTGATTATATTTTTCTACTGTTTGAAAATAGTGTTGCAACAGTGGATGAACAATGTTCAGGATATACTAAACCTGATAATTTCCTACAATAGAGAACTAAATGCCACCCTAGTAATAGCATCTTTAGCAGAGTTAAAGAGCATTCCTGTTAATTCCTTGGTCAATACAGTAACATGCTTCTTCACCACTCTGAAATCTGTCAGTCATTGCAGAGTTCCTCAGAGTAATTGAGTTTGAAAAGCTGTCATAACGTTACAACAGAAAAGAAAAGACTGCAGTCCAGACAGGCATAGTTAACCGTTAAGCTGTTATTCAAAACAAATAACCAGTTTGGCCTACTTGGAGCATAAGCCGGTTTCTGTCTAAAGCACATGTGTGTACCTGTTGACAGAAATGGCTAACAGGGTAAAGTTAAAAGTAATGCTAAAAGGATATAATGCTAAGCACAATGCAAACTATGTGGTATAAAAACAAGACAACAAGCCCTCCAACAAGAAAATGACCCTAAGCACACTGCTAAGACAACACAGGACTGGCTTAGGGACAACCCCATAAATGTCCTTGTGTGACCCAGCCACAGCCCTGAGTTAAACCCAATCAAATAAACTTGTCAGAGCTTGAGAGGATCTGCAGAATAGAATGGCAGGAAAGCCCCAAATCCCGGTGTGCCAACCTTGTAGCATAACGGCCAGGTCACATGGCTTTCGTGCACTCGTGACTGGCACGTCTCCACCAAACACAGCATGTAGAGCTGACAGATCGTAGAGCTGATAGAGTTAACAAACGTTTTCAACAAACCCAGAGCAAAGACGAAGGAACTTAGACAGGATCCCTCAACTGATTGTTTCATCTCCCATGGTGTTTCTAAAAGGGAGTCTAGGAGGGATGCTTCTAAGTGTGTAATGGTCCTTCTATCTTTCTAAGGATGTAAATGTTTTTCAATCTGTAAGCCACTGCTTGTGTTTATTAGAGATCAGATGCTGCAGATTACTCAGAATCTTTGGAAAATTGGAGAAATTCCTCTTTGCCGAGCTCACACAATTTTCAATTTTGGGTTAATATTGGGACGAGGAAAGAAAAGTAAACGCTTGAGAAAAACCCTCTGGCGATATAAAGGATACCTGCGCGGGTCGGTCGGTCGCTCTCTCTCTCTCTCTCTCGTAATTTATTAAAAGCCTATGTGGGTTTGTACTGAAGTGGGATTATATCACCATGTGTAGCTTTGATTGGCTTTACTCTTCAGTGTGAATGAATTATCTTTGGGGGTTGACTAGCTGGGTCTATTGTATATTTGTATTTAATAAAGTGACTGAATGCCAGATTTTGTGCCTCCCTGTTTAACCAAAGGTGGTGGTAGCGACCTTATTAAAACCTTTTATGTAATTAATCAATAAATTATTCAGCCTCCCTTGGCTGCTTTTCGCCACAATATATTGCGTGGATGCACAATACTACTCCCTCCTGACCTTGCGCAATACTGCACATGACTACGGCTTTTTTTTTTCTCCGGCTCCACTCTGTCTGGCTTCACCCACTAGCTCCCTTTTTCACACACCAGCATTGATCAAGGACTCATTAAAGGCTCCCATATATACCGCTTTGGTTTTCCACATAGTTGCCAGATACATGATAAATAGTCTCTTAACACTAGTGAAACCTAATAGGCTTGGACGCACACTTTTATATATTTTAACATTGATTTTTTAATCATATTAATAATATTAATAAATAAAAGCTTTGTTAATTTACATTTACCTTTGGATACCTAAAAATGTAAACAGTAAACATGTCATTTGAAAGTAAAAATGTTTTACTGTGTATCAGAGTTTAAGCTCTCAGTACGATTTCAAGAGGACAGAAAATCAATGACTTGCATGCCTTATCCCAAAATCTATTTTTAATCAATAGTAACCAATAGAATGCCACCTTAATTCCAGCATTTTCAGCTTACAGCCACAATACCAAATCCCAAAACTATTACATACCCCAGAATTCTAAGCCTTAAGTCCATTTAGAAATGCTCATGGATGAAGTAAGAGCTGCAGCAAATATCTTACTGTAATTTACTCCCAGAAAAACACAGCAGATCTTTTTCACTCTAGTCCTTTTTGCTCTTTCTTGTTTCTTTATGCTGGTTTTAAAGGTGTCCATGTTAAAAACATGTCCAGCTTATTTATTTAGAGGAGACTTGTTTATTTTAGACTGAACAAATAAATAAACATAATATTTGTTTTGACATTTGTCCTTATTTGACCTTTGTTGTAGTGATATACCTTAAATAGCTGAAAGTATGTAGACACTGCTTTAAATTGTTATGTGCAGGTGTTTCTCAGGACTCCCTTTTTTTGAAGAGCGGAGACTCCATATTGATGCCCATGGTTTCGGAATAGGATGTCCAACAAGTTCATACAGGTCTATCAGGTGTCCCTATGCTTATGGGCATATAGCATGTATTAAATATGGAATAACAGACTGTAATGTAAAGAAATAATATACACCATATAAATATAATTGTATAATAAATATTTGTAAACAGATCTCGAAAGAACAGAAAAGAGGAAACACTTTGAGTTTGAAAATAGCTGAAAATAGCTTTACGCTCTTCATGGAAAATACTATGTCTGGCACAAACCCAACATTTTGGGTACTTTTACTTGCTTGTCCAGCAAACTGAATCATAATTGCATTTATTTTGTATGAAACCCACTAAATGTGCCTGCTGATGACTAAATACAAATAGAATTTGAGAACAAGTAATGTATTTTGATTTATTAATTAATGAAAGTCTATTACTCTATTAGTATTCTTAGTGAAAAGTAGAAAAGTTATTTTCTTTTCTTTTGGCTCGTAATTCTTTATACACTTGGTTTAATTATTTATTAGAGTTTAGTAAAAGAGTCAGTATTCTTGGTGGAAATATAACCATCTCACATCCTGTTTTTGTGCGTGTCATGTATGCCGTGTGGTGTCATGTATGCTGTGAGACTGAATTAAAGGGTGTATTGATGCCATTTGCATATCTCAAAGTTTTTCTCATGCCTTTTGCAAAGAGTTTCTGATTAACAGTTTCCAATGTACTGCATTTTGAATAGCACCTTTAAATGGAAAATATAGTTCAATGTTCAGCTTTTTGCATACAGAAGCTGAAGAAGGTGCAAAGGTCCACAGTGGAGATTAGAGTGTCTATCCATAGGAACATAAAACACTTTAAGCCAGACACTTCACAGAGCAGGACTTTATGAAAAGAACAATAAAAAAAAAAAAAAAAAAAAACCTTATATATATAGTTTTTCAAAAAGCATGTGGCTGATTCCCCAAACACATGGAAGAAACCCTGAAAAAGACGAAAATGATTGGCCATCATGGAAAATACTATGTGTGGCACAAACCCAACATATCTCCCCTAAAATATAATTCACAGAGTGAGGCATGGTGGTGGCAGAATCATGCTGTGGGAATGCTTTTCACTGAAAGGGACTGAAACTGGTCCGGTTTGAAGGAAAGACGAATGTCAGTAAATATAAGGCCATTCTTGAAGAGAACTGCCAGAGGTTTGAAACTGGAACAGAGGTTTACCTTCTAGCAGGACAATGACCCTAAAGTTACAGTAGAGTGGTTTAAAGGGAAACAGTTACATGTTTTGGAATGGCCTATTCAATCACCACACCTCAGTCATATTGAAAACCTATTACATAACCTAAAGATTGCTGTACATCAACACAACCCATCTTAAATGAAGGAGCTGAAGCTGTTTTGCCTTGTAAAATCCCAGTGCCTAGATGACCTAAGGTAACAGATACATGCAGCTGTAATTGCAGGAAAAGGTGTATTGTAATTATTGTTCATTGGATAAATGCCAAACAAATCCATTTGAATTCAATGTTGTAATGATACATAACAGGACAACAACTGAATTTGCATCTGACAGACAATTGTACCATCAAAACAACTAATTTGAACTGGCCAACTGTAAATGTTTTATTATTAGTTTAATATTTTATGGTTTAATGATAAAGAAAACGCACAAACAACATCCCTAAAACGGTGGAGCCGTACACTTTGTGCCGCTATAATTTGCATATCTAATTTGCATGACATTTTCCTTTAGAGATAACAGATCTTACTGCATCGTTTCTTCTCCAGTTATATTGCAGTGCCGTTTATTCTGATCGCTTAGTTACTTGGAACTGCATGTACAACATGATATGACTATAATAAACAATGAACTGTCTGACACTGTAAATGTCATTATCTGCATAGTAGGCATCAGCAGTTTTGGCATGAATGTTTTAGTTATTTTGTTAAATACATTAATATTACTCTAATAGTACTTTAGCAGCATGAGAGCATTTTAAGCTGTATAAGTATAATCATAAAATCATAGAATACCAATCAACAATTTGTCGTTCCTTTTCATTGTTTATGTTTTTGGTACGTTTCTTAAGTATCCTATTCAGGCACAACTATGAAGTACTAGCTGTCCTAGCCGAAGGGCATGAATTGTGTAGCAGCCGCTGAACATGGTTTGCTTTTCTATTAGCAGTTTTTGTGCTTGGTTAAACAAACAGCTGTTGCTGCACTGTCATCATGATTAATTCTGTTTACATTCTAACATGTTTCATGTGCATACAATAGACAGCAATAAGATAATACTCGTGTTGGTTCATGCCAGTTTCTTCTCTTTCAGTGATACAACGATAAAAAGCTTTTTAAGTGCTCATGGCTTTCATTCATTTATGATGGTTTTCTAAAACTCCTGACATGTCAAAGAATCAGATGTTGATACAGATACAGATATGATACAGATTATGATACAGATATGATACTAATATGATTATGAGCTTGAATTGACTTTACTATGTGCTCTTTTTAATCAACTTCATCTTTAACCATCTTCTCTTGTTCTTATTGAAATATATGGCTTTTCAAAACTCAAGTAATCCAAAGGCATGTTTTTTGGATTAAATTGCTGTTATTTTATACATTCAAATTTCAGATTTTTCATTACAGATTGGGTTTTTAATAGGTAACAAACTGAATCAACTGCTGATATGGACAACCCCTGCATACCCATTTTGTTATTTGCCTGTTGTGCATAATATGATAAATCTAGCCCTTTGCACTTGTTGGAAAAAAAATAATGATGAATGGACCAAAATAAGAGATCCAACATTACTTTGATAAAATATTGTTACATTAAAGTCCATTACAAGTAAAAGAGGTTTTCTTCTCCTGTAGAATTTTTTTTGACAGTGACAGTTTTGTGACAGTGAGGATACAGTATATACATTATGTCACTATATGCTAATTCAAATTGCAAAGTGAAGAAACAATTACACTGTGTTACCACTGTGCCTCAAAGGGATACCATAACAAAATAATATAGACCAGAGGTTTTCAACTCCTGCCTGCACAGTTTCAGGCACTCTCTGCCTCAAATTATCTGATTCAGCCAGCAAAGAAATCAGATAATTACTGTAGCATCATGTCTTTTTACATTTTTTTAAATATAATTTGAAATTATTACCAGCAATCCTCCCCTTTAAGACAAGGACATGCATTTGCTGGGAAGTGTGTGTAAACTAGTCATTTACCTATCGTTGTTCATCATCAGAATTTTTCACCCTTCCATTTCACTTGCCATATTTGGTCATCGCTTGTAAGCAGTGGGCAGATGCTATTGCTATAAAAGACCTGCCAGCTACAGCGATTACTCACTTCTTCTGGTTCTAAAAGAAGACGAGAAGCCAACAGCTACATTGTTAGCAGAAAGTATTATTGCATCTACAGAAACCCTGCAATACAGGTAAAGCAATACGCTTTATTCATTTAAAACTAAACTTAACATTTAAACTCTATGTGTACAAAGACTCAGTACTGAGACTTGCTCATGACTGCATACATTTAGCCTCAGTAAATGTTAATTCTTAATCTTAATTATGAATTATTAATTATCAAATATTTTCATCTTTTTCTTTTTTATTTATTCCTGTATTTATTTTTGCTTTGGCCTTCTGTCTAAATAAAAATATAATTGTATCTCAAGATTTAGTTTCGACTAGCCAATTAAAACAAAGTAGCTCCCAAAAGTATTTCGACCAGGTAGGTGTCTATCCAACTGCAGAGTTGAATGCCAAATATCTGTATGAAGGCAGACGAGTAAATATTTTGGCAGTATAGTGTGTGTGTGTCTTTATATATATGTATATACAGTGGTGTGAAAAGTGTTTGCCCTTTCATGATTTCTTTTTTTTTTTTGTTACTCTTAAATGTTTCAGATCATCAAACACATTTAAATATTAGTCAAAGACAACACAAGTAAAAAACAAAACGTTTTTATTATTATTTTATTATCAAACACATTTAAATATTAGTCAAAGACAACACAAGTAAAAAACAAAACGTTTTTATTATTATTTTATTATGGCCTTGTGTAAAAACGTGTTTACCCCCTAAACCTGAACTTATTGGTCCACTCTTAGCAGCAGCAACTGCAATCAAACGTTTGCGACAGAGTCTTTCACAGCACTGCGGAGGAATTTTGGCCCACTCATCTTTGCAGAATTGTTGTAACTCAGCCACATTGGAGGGTTTTCGAGCATGAACCACCATAGCATCTCAATAGGATTTAGGTCAGGACTTTGACTAGGCCACTCCAAAGTCTTCACTTTGTTTTTCTTCAGCCATTCAGAGGTGGATTTGCTGGTGTGTTTTGGATCACTGTCCTGCTGCAGAACCCAAGTTTGTTTCAGCTTGAGTTCACGAGCAGATAAGCTGACATTTCCCTTCAGGATCTTTTTGTAGACAGCGGAATTCAGGGTTCCATTTATCAAAGCCAGTCTTCCAGGTCCTGAAGCAGCAAAACAGCCCCAGACTATCACACTACCACCCCCATATTTTACTGTAGGTATGATGTTCTTTTTCTGAAATGTGGTGTTACTTAAACGCCAGATGTAATGGGACACACGCCTTCCAAAAAGTTTAACATTTGTCTCGTCAGTCCACAGAGTATTTACCCAAAGGTTTGGGGATCATCAAGATGTTTTCTGGCAAAATTGAGATGAGTTTTAATGTTCTTTTTGCTCTGCAGTGGTTTTTGTCTTGGCACTCTGCCATGTAGGCCATTTTTGCCCAGTCTCTTCCTTATGGTGTAGTCATGAACACTGACCTTAACTGAGGCAAGTGAGGTCTGCAGTTCTTTGGATGTTGTTGTGGGGTCTTTTGTGACCTCCTGGATGAGTTGTCGCTGCGCTCTTGGAGTAATTTAGCTCAGCCAGCCGCTCCTGGGATGGTTCACCGCGTTCCGCGTTTTTGTCATTTGTGGATAATGGCTCTCACTGTGGTTCGCTGGAGTCCCAAAACTTTAGAAATGACTTTATAACCTTTTCCTGACTGATACATCTCAATTACTTTCTTACTCATTTGTTCCTGAATTTCTTTAGATCTTGGAATGATGTCTAGCTTTTGAGTATCTTTTGATCTACTTTGCTTTGTCAGGCAGGTCCTATTTTAGTGATTTCTTGATTGAGAACAGGTGTGCCGGTAATCAGGCCTGGATGTGGCTAGAGAAATTGAACTCAGGTGTGATATCAGGGTTTGGACTTTTTACTCCTATAATAATAAAAACCCAATTTACAAACTGCATTTTATGTTTACTTGTGTTGTCTTTAACTAATATATACATTTTCTATTTGTTTGATGATCTGAAACATTTAAGCGTGACAAACATGCAAAAAAATAAGAAATCATGAAGGGGGCAAATACTTTTTGACACCACTGTATATATACGTACTTAGAATATAAAAAGTAAGGTTTTTTGAAAGAGGGTTGTAATTTGGCCTGGGGTACCAAAACATTTGCATACAACTGTATATGCTAAATAGGTATTGATAAAATAGGTAAATGAGTGTAGATAAGCATTAGGTGCACGTACTGAAGAGAGTGAGATTATAAGTGTATATGCACTGTGTGTTTTTCTTGACAGTAATGGAGCAAATTGAAATAGCAGCCTTAGGAAGGTCCATGTGTCCTGGCATGCTGTATGACTGCCGTAAAGATTCCTTCATTCCAGGTAAAAATTTTCATTATCTTCCAATCCCTAATCTTACTTGTGGTATTGTTTAATGTAAGCAACGTCTTTAGCAGGGTTTTACAACTAATCCATAAGTAGGGCAAAAGCCTCTATTAAGCCATCTCTATATAAACTAAATAAACATGTTTATCATATATCAGGTTTTAGTAATTCTTCTTATAATCCGATGAAATATCTCAATCTTTAGCATTATATGCTTAGTTTACAAAATTAGATGATGTCTGGACTGGGCTCAAAGGGTCTAATAAACATTTAACGAGTTTTTAACAGATATTTAAGTTAAATGTTATATTTTAATAATGAACTTTTAATGAAGTAACACAATTATCTAACATATAGCAATCATATAGTAATTATATTCAGCACTAGGTGAATATGAAAGTAAGACAAAGAGTCATATATTTATGTGAGTCGTCTCTTTGTCTAACACTTTAGAGACACCATTTAGTGCAGTATGACAATTTATGAGACTTCAATCCTTTATGCCAGACATAAACTCTTTATTATAATAATATAATAATACAAAAACACTTGAACAAAATTACTTCAGGAGGTTGGGTTCAATTTATCAGCAGGTTATGCACAAATAGCATCAACCTGGGCAGATGTTTTAGAACACATGTAAAACACAGAGGAGAAGACCTTTATAGAACTTTATAGCACTGAAAGGGCCGTAATGACACATTGCATTTCTGAATGATTATCTCCAAATAACAAATTAAAAATTTGCAGCCCTGTCCAGTAAATATCTGTGCAATATCTTGAAACTGCATGGTGGAGGTTCACACAAAGTTTACCCTTTCTAGAAGCTTCTTCCAAGCTATTAAGCACAATAGGCCATTATACAAAAAGCTTTAATTATATTTGTATTAGTTTATCAACAGGAGACAACCCTTCACAAATTTTATTTCAAAACCCACCTCAATGTGATGTTGTGGGCCTGTTTCTATTGTTGATATAAATGAAAGATATAATCCTTCATAGTTTAGATACTGCACGCTGTGTGGTGTCATTCAGTATTTTATTATGCACCACAGCAGTTAGTAGTTCCCCAGGAACCGTGTAAGATTCATTATTGAGCCAAGAGTGTTGAGCAGATCAGCAGTTTATGAGCAGTTATTCTAAGAAACCATAATTACTAACGAATTCTCTATGAAACTCAATGAGTAGTTATTGTTTAGTTTGTGGTGAACTGCCGTTACCATTAATTCACTAATGAGTAAATACCTAGTACTCCCAGGTAATTATTAGTAGTTAGTCAGGAGTAAATGCAGCACTATTCATTAGTTCCTCAACAGTTACCTGTGGAAAAAGAAATGGTAAAACGTTTTCATATCTTGTATATGAGGAAATTAGATTTCAGCTTCACAGTTCTTAGAAGGAATGATTATCTCTACTTTTGCTCTTTTTCAGGGGTTACTTTATGGGACCAAAAATCTATAAATGACAATTTGGATGTGCACAGACAGCCCAAGACAGATCTAAAAATATCTGCCTCTGACACTCTCAGTGAAAAAGCCAGCTTTCTGGAGGTGAGCGCTTCTCTTAAGGCTAGCTTTCTAGGGGGCTTGGTGGAGGTTGGAGGGTCAGCCAAGTACTTGAAGGACCAAAAGACTTCTGCTCGTCAGTCCCGGGTTACTTTGAAGTTCAGTCAGACAACAAGCTTTGAACAACTTACTATGACTCATCTCAGCACATTCACCTACCCTGAGGTGTTTGAGGAGAAGACCGCCACTCATGTTGTTACAGCTGTTCTGTATGGAGCCCAGGCTTTCATGGTGTTTGATAAAACAGTCTCAGAGCACGAGGACAAACAAGAGATTGAGGGAAATTTAAACGTAATGGTTAAGAAGATCCCTGCATTTTCCATTGAGGGGGGAGGATCTGTAAAGCTGAACGACAAAGATAAGGAACTGGCTGACAATATCAGCTGTACATTTTATGGAGACTATGAGCTTGAGGAGAATCCAACCACGTACATGGAAGCCCTGCAGCTGTACAAGAAGCTGCCGTCTCTGCTGAGTCAGAAAAAGAATGAGGCTGTACCAGTGAGGGTTTGGCTCTATCCCCTGGCACGTTTGGACAAAAGAGCAGCTAAGCTGGAAAGAGAAATCAGTGCAATGTTTGTATCTAAAATAGAACATGTTTTGGAGAAACTGGGAGATGCAGAGAGGAAACGCAATGACCTGGATGAAAAATCAAAAGAGAACAATTTTCTGGATGTGAGGGAACGGATACAGAAATGTCAGGAAATGTATACTGATTACAAGTTGTTGTTCCAGAAAGCCCTGCAGAAGCTCCTTCCTGCTGTTCGGGGTGGAGAAGTAGATGAAAAGAAACTCTCTGAACTTCTGTTGATTCATGACAGATCCCCCTTTGGAAATAAAACGCTGCAGCAGTGGTTGAACAACGTTCAGGGTGAACTAGACCTGTTAAATTACTACACCAGGGAACTGAGCGGCATCCAAGTAGTAGCATCTTCAGACCAATTAAACAACATTCTTATTCATCCCACTGTCGATACAGTAGTATGTTTCTCCTTCACCTCTCTAAAATATGAAGACCCATATCTGTCAGCCATTACTGAGTTTCTCAGAGTAGATGAGTTTGAAAAACTGTCAGCAGTTCCAAAATCAAATGAGCAAGAAATCCATGCCTGGTTCCACGATCCTGACATATCCGAGAAGATGAAAGATAAGCTTTTCCTCTTCAAAAGTTTCTTTGAGGCCAATAAAGACAAGAAGAGAACAAGGTTTGTCATTGCCTCAGTCCCAGACTCCACCAATCCTGGCACCTCCATCCGCTTGTACAGAAATGGGAAAATGGTGGACAGCAACTTTCAGCCCGTGTCCAAGCCTCCTGCACCCATCGTGGACATTCAGGACAGGAATTTGATCTTGAAGCTCCAGAAACCCTCAACTGGAGTGACAGTGAGGTACAGAGTGGAAACCAGAATAACACAGCCTGATGAATCGGGAGCTGATGCGGAGGCCTGGGAATGTACAGACACTCCAGATGCACAAGAAACCTTCACACTAACTGGACTGAAGCTAGCAAACCAGTACTGGGTCCGGTACAGAGCAGTTAGTAATGTTGGAGTGAGTGAAGCCAGCGACTCTGCCTGCGTTTCCCCTCAACGTAAGGTTAATATTCCAGTGGGCAATTCATGGGTAAGTAAAGATGTTCATACTTATCTAATTATTAAATTTAAACTGAGTATTTTTTTATTGTCATTTCTCAATATAATCTGTAACTGAAACAAAGTATGATTTTTTTAAAGCCCCAATGGACCATAGATACAAACCAGCATGAAACAAGAGCAGAACGTACACTAAATATACTAGAGAGACATAAATGCATGAGACAATATAATTACACATGAGACTGGCATTTAGCAGCAGGTACTGATTAAGGAACTAGAGCAAACATTGTCAGTATAAACTGTACAAAAAGGTTAAGTAGCATTGCAGATTCAAACAGTTAAGAATAAAAGCGCTGGTGTGCTGTGATGGTAAAAGGGTGTGTGAACAGTATAAGGAAAGGTGCTGTAAATAGTCTAATTAGCCCAAGTGTATGTTAGGGGGATGTATCAGTGTGTTCAGAAGCCGTTGGGGAGTCCAGTGGTGGTAAACCCCAGTGCCTTCTGCCAGATGTAATTAGGGTGAAAAGTTCATAACAGGGGTCTTTCACAATTCTGGTGCCCAAGAGTAGGACTATGAACCGGGAAAGTTCAAGCAAAAAAACAAACAAAGACAACTAGATGAACAATTAAAGATCCATTTTGTATCTACAGTATGCTCCTTTTGGCCCAGACCATAGCAGGGCATGAAAGCTTGTTGCATTTTAGTTCCAGTTTTCTTAGCATTTTCACTGACATATTTAACATCTCCCCTCCGTAAACATAAGTCATAGGGGTAAAAAACACTGGCTTAAAAATTCTTATTGTCTTATCTAATGGAAATCAGCTTCACTTCACTTCACTGATCTTGCATGGCAAGCTGCTTCAACCTGAAATGACTTCAAATCTCAACTCACTTTTTACTAGTAATAGTATATTTCTGTAAATAATAAATTTAAATTTAATATTGACTAGTAAGAATTAGGATGGTGAACATCTGTAATGTAATTTAAAGTGCTCAAAATTGTATTTGTCATTAAACCCACAACTGAGACACATGGATAATTAACCATCATTCTAATAGCAGCATTTACACATCATATTAACAGAGCAATCTCTAGGACAACTTTTAAAATTAAAGGTCAGTTAAAACATTGTCATCATTATTATTACAAAAAGAAATATGGACATAAAAGAAGAAAAATTGTATACTTATTCATGGAAGAAATTGTGGTTTTGTATGTTTGGGAAGTAACAGAGTTTCATTCTGTTCTGTTTCCAAAAGAATTGGACAACTTCTTCTCTAATGAATGAAGTCCGGAAGAAAATAATTACTGGGTTGGGCATCTCAAGGTGGAGTCTGTCAACCACCCAGGCAGAGGTGTCAAATCAAGTCAGGGACATTGTGAGTAACAATCTACAGTAAATTAAAAAATAATAATAAATACAATTTTCTGATAAATCAATACTGTATTTCGGCAAAAGTCGATTATCGTTAGTTTTACCTTAATTTCAAAATATTGTTTATAGATATTATATACTCTTTATATGTTATATATTATTTACAGAGCACTCCTTATGTTGGCTCAATCCCTGGAGGTCTAAAACCAGGAATGGCTTTGTATTTCGAAGGAGTTGTTCTCCCATACGCCAATGAGTACAGATATGCATTCCTGACACTGACCTCAGTACAATATTCTTTTTGTTTTTCTTTTGAAAGCCAAATATCCTGTTTCTCACATAGATTTGCCATCAATCACAAGATTGGGCCAAAGGATGGTGAGGACATCGCTTTTCAGTTCAACCCTCGCATTAATGATAGGGTGGTTTGGGACTCCTTCAGAAATGGAAGGTGGGAGAATGCAGAACACACTCAATCTTGTCCTCTAAACAAAGGATCAGCCTTTGATATCTTTATCGTCATCAGAACAGAAGGCTATGAGGTAGGTTGATTTTATGTAGTAAGTGCACAAACATATCCAATAATATTATAAGTTAGTCTTCTTGTTTTCTTTTCAGGTGTATGTGAATGGCCAGAAATACTACCTGTTCTCTCACCGAATGCCAGTAGAGAAAGTGACTACACTTCACATCAGAGGAGATGTCTTCTTTAACACCATTGGCATTATTTCAGTAAGTTTCTTTCCTAAGAGCCTGGGTTATGTTGTGCTCATCTTGTACACTCAGAATTTGTCAGACAAACTATGAAGTCATTACTAAAAGAAAGGAAGGCTTGCAATCTATACAGGCATAGTCAACTGTCAACCTGTTAAATAAAAACAACTAACTTGGGCTTATTTTGTGTGTAAGCCAGTTTCTGTCTTATTCAGATGGGTATTTATTGGAAGAGACGGCTAAAAGGGAACAGAGTAAAGCTAAAAGTAATTCTAAAAGGATATATGACATCACAAGTATTAAGCTGTACTGTACATAAGGAAATACAGACAAGAATGTCAACAACACTGTGCAATGCAGTCACACTTGATCCTTAAGCTCCAGAAACACTTGAGGTGTCTCTCAGTATGGCGTGGGGCCGCTATTCATTTTCACATACCGATTTTTGACCATTCTGTTTATTGCGTGAGCAGAAAAGAAAGGACTTACTAAGCAGAAAGATACATGAATATATTTTGTTTAATTACTTCGATCATTTATCCCCCAACACCCTAACCCTAACCTTGACAGCTGTACGAATACACCAAACTATCTCTCCCAATAACCTGCCTCAAAAGTGAGCTGTAATTCCTGTTTTCACTGTGGTTTATTCATAATACTAGGAATGGGGGCTAAAGAGAGAAAAGAGGTTAGCATTAGCATTAACCTCCAAGATATCATCAAGAGGTGATTTTGAGGAAGTGCTAGGTAAGTCACCCAAAAAATTGGGTTTTGAGAGAGGGATTGTACCAAGCTGTGAGTACACAAAATGCTGTCAGCATACAGCTCTTTATACTTCTTAATCACAGCTCTGTGCCAGCTAAAAAAAAGTAGAATCAAAGGCAGAAATAAGAGATTGGTGGTAACCAGCATATTAATACAGTGAGTAAAATAAGTATTTGAACACCCTGCGACTTTGCACGTTCTCCCACTTAAAAATCGTGGAGGGGTCTGAAATTTTCATCTTAGGTGCATGTCCACTGTCAGAGACAAAAAAAAAAAATCAGGAAATCACTGTGTATGATTTTTTAATAATTTATTTGTGTGTTACTGCTACAAATAAGTATTTGAATACCTGTGAAAATCAGTGTTAAAATTTGGTACAGTAGCCTTTGTTTGCAGTTACAGAGGTCAAACGTTTCCCGTAGTTCTTCACCAGGTGTGCACACGCTGCAGCAGGGATTTTGGCCCATTCCTCCACACACATCTTCTCCAGATCAGTCAGGTTTCTGGGCTGTCACTAAGAAACACAGAGTTTGAGCTCCCTCCAAAGATTTTCTATAGGGTTTAGGTCTTGAGACTGGCTAGGCCACTCCAGAACCTTGATATACTTCTTACGGAGCCACTCCTTGGTTATCCTGGCTGTGTGCTTTGGGTCATTGTCATGTTGGAAGACACAGCCATGACCCATCTTTAAACTGAGGGAAGGAGGTTGTTCCCCAAAATCTTACAATACATGGCCCTGGTCCGCGGGAGATTGACAGTTATGTTTAGCTTCTTCCATTTTCTAATAATTGCTCCAACAGTTGATCTTTTTTCACCAAGCTGCTTGGCAATTGCCCCCTAGCCCTTTCCAGCCTTGTGGAGGTTAACAATTTTGTCTCTGGTGTCTTTGGACAGCTCTTTGGTCTTAGCCATGTTAGTAGTTGGAGTCTTACTGATTGTGTGGGGTGGACAGGTGTCTTTATGCAGCTAACGACCTCAAACAGGTGCTTCTAATTTAGAATAAAAAGTGGAGTGGAGGTGGAGTTTTTAGAGGCGGACTAACAAGTCTTTGAGGTCCAGAAATTTTGCTTATTGGCAGGTGTTCAAATACTTATTTGCAGCAGTAACACACATATAAATTATTAAAAAATCATACACAGTGATTTCCAGGTTTTTTTTGTCTCTCACAGTGGACATGCACCTAAGATGAAAATTTCAAACCGTTCTGCACAGCTTTTCATGCAGTTCTTCAATAGTCAGGACCCCTGTAGGATCATAAGGAAGTGTACCTAATACTTCATCATAAGGAGGTGTACCTAATGGTGTACCTCAAAGTGGCTGGTGGGGTATGTAAATGAGAGATTGCTCAAGCTGAGCAGCCGGCTCAGAATAAATGTTGAAATTGTCGGCTGGAAGAAGGATCGGACTGCTGACCTCTAAGATTCCAGCCCAGTGTGCAATACTGATGTGCCACTGAGGAGGAATTTGCAACTTGGAAAATTAGTTTCATGGAAAGCAATAGGTTCCTAAAGTTAAATGAGGCCAACATTCTGTGTCTCTTTATCTCTCAAAAACGACTGAAACAATAAAAGCAATTAAAGCTACAGTTGAACAGTAA
The DNA here is from genome assembly GCA_024036415.1 of Prochilodus magdalenae. Classification (NCBI taxonomy): domain Eukaryota; kingdom Metazoa; phylum Chordata; class Actinopteri; order Characiformes; family Prochilodontidae; genus Prochilodus; species Prochilodus magdalenae. The sequence continues at coordinate 182,726 of JAMWET010003809.1, read as the reverse complement.
TACTATTAATATATAAAACAAAATATAATAAACAAAATTATAACCAAAACTAAATTAAAAATGATAATATTGATGTCTTTTGTTGGTGGTTATTTAAAGCCACATACTTCAGATTCAAATGAAAGCATGCAGTGCGTAAGTACCATAAATGGTAAACACCTTATTTCTGTCCTTCCCAGAACTGGAGCAAGTCTATCTTTGCGAAAGAACTAAGCTCAGGAACTTCACGCTGGAAACATTCCACCATCCAGTCAGGAGTGCCAAATCCAGTCTGCAGCCCTGTGAGTAACAGCTCTCAAAAATGGTTTCAAAGCATGCAAATTCCTTGCAAAAAAAATTTTTCTTGTTTATATTGTCTGAACCTTTTTTAGACAAGTTGCATTTTAAGATAAAAACAATGTTTAATTGTCAAAAAAGTATTAATGTATTTGACATTCCTTTTTCTCTATACTGAAAAATGCTTTAATGATCAACACAGAGTAAAACGTATGTGGGCTCAATTGCTGGAGGGTTGCATGCTGGACTGGCTTTGATCTTCCAAGGTGTTGTTCCTTCAGATGCTGTGAGGTATGATCTCATGACAGTGGAGTGCGAAAGTCTACGAAAATTTTCCCCAATTTCAAAACTTTGAGTGCATGCTGTCATTAAAGCAAAAGAGGAACAACAATTTTTTAATATAATAATTTAGTGATACTATTATTTACTCAAATTGTTCTACTCAGAAGATTTGTAATAAAAGAGAATTTTTAATATAAGAAAACAAAACAGCAGCATTTTCACTTGTGCTTCCTTTTAGATATTTGTACCTTACTGTATGTACAACAGAAAACTTTTACCTCAATAAACAATGAATACATGAAACATTAACTTCAGTAATAGGCACGTTATTAAATTAGTTCATAAAAATATAAACAGATGTCCTTTTTTATCCAAATACAATTTTTTGTGTGTCACTTGCAGGTTTGAAATAGATCTGATGATTGGACCAAAGGATGACGATGACATTGCATTCCATTTCAACGCCCGCATTGGAGACTCATCTGTTGTATGCAACAGCTTTAGAGCTGGAAAGTGGGAAAACCTAGTTCCCTGGGAATGTCCATTTGTCAAAGGGGGAGCCTTTGATATATTCATGGTAGTTAAGGAAGACGCCTACGAGGTACAGTATTTGAAGATGTAAAATAATTGGATCAATAACATAACTTAAAGGAGTAATGAAAGGTTTGCTTTTATTTCTTTAGGTAATTGTTAATGGGCAGGTGTTATGTACATTCTGCCATCGTTTACCCCTGGAGAGTGTGTCCACACTTTATGTTGGTGGAGATGTCTTCATGAACACTTTTGGGATTGCTAAAGTAAGTCATTTTAATCTAACTATGACCAGAAGTGAAATTACACCTCCAGTAAAAAAATAAAAACCTCTTTTTTTGTATTGTTTAATTTAACACATTGAATGAAAATTACAAATGACTGCTTGAGGTAACATTGTTATAAATCCATTAATAATTATATATGTATACTATATATACACTGACTGCAGTGGAATAATTATTTTTTGGTAACATTGTGTATCAGAATAATAACTTTAGATGGATTTCTTTTTTTCACTAGGTGGAGAATGTTGATATGAAAATCCTCATGCCTGCCCATGTTTGAAAATGCTGATCATCTAACTTTGGCAAGATAACAGTCAATACCTTTTTTGTCATTTTGTTGGTTACTTGTTTGTACACAAGTATCATTATAATTTTAATGCATTAGTAAGTAAATCATTGGGACTATAAAGTAAAATGAATTATTTTTGTTATATATTCATACAGCCTGAGAGATAAACATGAGACTAAACCACAGAATGTCAGCCTTATTTTTGGGCAACATGATTCATACATCAGCTGTACAGGAAAATGTTATTTGCTGTGTAAATTCTACTAATTACAATAGTAGTGGGACAAAGAAATTTAAATCAAAATGAAGTTAGCTTTTATAACTTAATCTAGAAATCTCTGCCAAGACAGTGCATGGCAACAACTTTGACTGTTCTGACTGCAACTGCTTGCTTAATTTAAGAAATTGCATATTAAGGGTAATTCGTTCAGCAAAAACGGCAAGTGAAAGTGAACCAGGTCCCTTCAGCATCATTCATCATATTAACTTTTACAGCTGAATACATGCATATGTTGTAGGTCCCCTTATATATACCAACATCTAAGCATTAGATTTGTGTAATAACCTGTATGAGTCCACGTTTTGCTAAATGCAATGTTTTTTTATGTTGTGCCCTGAAATGTGTTACATTAGGTTTACTTGATTCAAATACATAATTTCCTCATGAATGACTAAATTAGATTACATCAACATAGCCTTGTCTTCCAGTTTACTTTTAGAAATATTTTTAAATTAATGTAATAAAAAAAAAAAACACACATCACTTTTGTCTCTTTCAATACAGTAACGCTATTTGTTCTGTTCTGTGCCTCCCAACTCTCAAAAAATGAATCAATATTTATTTGTATATCGCTTTTTACAACTAATGTTGTCTCAAGGCAGCTTCACAGAAAAGCAGTTTATGTAAAGGAAGAAAAAAAGGAAGAAAAAGTCCATGTATAGACATAGTGAAAGGAAGGGTCCAAGCCCCTGTGTGCAAGTCAGAGTCAACAGTGGCAAGTAAAAACTCTAGAGTAAGGAAGAAACCTTGAGAGAAAATTACATTTACATTCTGATTAATCCACTAGGTTGTAATTGCAAAAGTAGGGACATCCCATAGACTCTTCGTTTAAGTGAGCGATAGTTCATGATCAATGCCAATACTTGTGGCCAGTAAAATATTTTTTCAAAATTTAAGAAGGCATTCTGCAAATTTCAGTTCATCTTAGTGTCCCAAAATTGCTCTTTACTGTATATAGTTAAGCTTCATCTTGTTCATCTTTCATCTTGTTTTACCACAGTTTTGTTGAACAGACAATTAATTTTAAAAAAGAAGAAGTTTTTTTTCTAAATCGAAGAAAGTAATCATCTGACAATCACACTGTTGCAATAATATTCACTTGAATTAATTGAATCACTGTTTGTTAATTGGCTGAATAATTGTTTATCTTTTATATACTTTTACAGTTCTATGTATAATATAGCTTTCCAGTCAGAACATTTGTCCTAGGGATATTTTGGGGGCCGAGCACCTAAGGTGCTGGAACCCTTTTGTTATTGTGGAGATTTTTTATTGTCTTCTTTTGCCTGTTTTTTGACATAGGGTTGTTCTAGAGAAGCCATCTTAACCCATCTAGACAACAAATTTGGAGGCAAGATATTTTGTACAAAGATCTCGTCGCACACCAAAAATGCCACAGATTGACTTGATTGTGGCACTGCAGTAGAAGCCTTTGCGTTTTGTCAAATATCTCCTAAACCACGAGACATAGAGCCAAAATTCTTTCTTTGCCTAAATACATGAAGAATTCTGCAACAAAGCATCAGTGCATTTTATTAGCTCTGCCCACAACTAGTGTTAAGTTGAACAAGTTGAAGGTTTTTCATAATACCCCAACAATATAGGTGTAAAAATTTTCACCTCAGTCTGTAGGTAAATAATTACAAAAACAAATTCAATGGTATGTCCATGTCTGCATTCTCTAATAGCCTGTTAAATCTAATGTCATTTGTCCACTAGGTAGCACTGTTCTTAAAACAACAACAACAACAACAACAAAAAACTGTTTACGTCACAAATCTTTTGGTGTGTGGCAATGAAATGAGTTCAAGTCCTCATTTAAATTAATAAAAGTCTGTTAGAAATCATTTTAGTTTTTCTGTAATCATGCAATGTTTGAGCAAGCCAATTAACAAACTAGTCTCTGGGTTTTTAAGATATAGTCTATAAAACTGGTCTAGAATAAATCTGTGGAGGCTGAAATTAAATGATTATATTTAAAACATTGACATTTTTGTACATCATGCCTGCAGTACATACATCAGTAAGTCTGTCATGGGTTTTCTGAAACAAGGGGCTATAATTATAACAAACATTGTGAGAGAAAATATGCCCTTTTCAACTTAGCAAATGTTCTCCTTTGTCTGTTTGAATGCCAATCATATGGTAATACAATGAACCCTTTATGGTGATAACGATCAGGTGATCACTCTCCCTTATCTGTTTGAATGCCAACTATAACCCTTTGTTGTGTGATGACCATCAACCGACCCCCCCCCCTCCTTCAACTCCTCTCACCTTCATCCTTTCCCCTCCCACAGTTTCCAATGTATATAAGGTTCTCCCAAAATACACCTAGTCAGACTGGACCGGACTGGACAGGACTGACAACCTAAGCCTGGTGCCCGTGCATTATTCTTCATAAGAATTAATAAGAATAAGACTAGACTGACCGTGATCGAGTTGTACCCATGCACCTCTGTATGTGTGAATAAACTCAACACAATGCTGAACCTCATCTCCAGTCTCGTGACTTCAGATTCTTCTAGAAGACCCGAATTTCTAACAATTGTCCAGTTGTGAAACTTTACCTCGGCTGTGTGCAGAAAGTCATGAAAGAGTTATTTTTCAGGCACTTCCATTTTTGGTCTTTTCTGACAAATGGGATTGCCCAATTGTGATCAAACTTGGGATAAACGTCTAAAAATATGCACTGACGTGTAATCAGAGCATGACTGCAAGTTTTGGCTTGCACAGGCCATACTGGGCCTCTACAGAGCTGCATTAATTGTGAGTATGTTTTTTTTTTGTTGTTGTTGTTGTTGTTGTTGAATAGGCCTATATAAAGCAGAATTTCCAGTGTTTTTATTTTCGAACACTTCCTTTTTTTGACCACCAGACAGAGCCAAAAGACCACTGACGGATAAGGGCTATGCTAGCCATGTGGCCTGTGAAGGCTTAGAGATGCTTGGCACCCTGAGATCGCTGTTCGCGGCTATATTTTCATTTGTGTTTAACAGCTGGGAGACAAAACAGAACGATAATATTAACTTATCTATAAATCAAACACTCCTAAAAATTAAAGCTTTCTCCCATTTTTATTATCCTAAACATTTGTGCCTCAACAATTATTGACATATCTTCAGAAAAATTTGGAACAGTCATTACCTTTATCTGCTTCCACAGCTTCTTCACCTCTTTTTTCAGTGCTCTCATATTCTTGTCATCCACTGGAGATTCAGAAGTAGGACCAGAGGACACATGCATTTCGGCAGCCAAGGTTGAACGTGCTAACTGTGAAGTGTATTCACCAACCTGTTGTCTCAGCTGGATTACCTCCTCGTGGAGACTTTGTATTTCACTTGTATAAGCCATCGCACTCTTAACCTAGACTGACTTCGTTGGTGAACTAAGCTTATGTCCTGACATCTCATAACCTTCTTCCAAGCGGATTTCATTCAACAGTGGCAAAACGTTAGGTGGATTGTTCCTCTGCTCTCTTAATCTCAGATTTAGGAGCATCAAGTCAGACGCAGTAGCACCTTTAAGGCTGCTCCTTTGAGGCTGGGAAATCACCTCTCTGCACGACTCGGTTCAGGGCTTTCTCAATACGTCTTAACTCTGATAGTTTTTCTCCTGGTCTCTGGCAAAGAAGCCTGAATGCAAAGAAAAGCTCCTCCGCAGTCTCTGAAGTGCCAAATGCATTCTCAATGGTATCGACGTACTACAGGGCAGATGCATCTGGGTTGCTAAAACGAACAGCCTGAGCAATCTCGGAAGCTGGACCTTTTAAGCTCTCAATAATTCGCATTTGTTTCTCCTTATCTGGTCTTTCATATGTCTCGACCATGAGACGGGCTTGCTCTATCCAGCTGTCTAGCTGCTCTTCACCAGGCGGAACAGGAACAACTCCAGAAAAGGTACGTAACCTTCCAAATGAACTGCCCTCACCTGAAAATGGGCCTTGCCTCTCCATTAAGTCTCCAACAGCACAAATGATCGCTTCAGGTGAACAAGTCTGAGATATCCCTGCCATGCATCTGGTTCAATTTGTTCAGTAGTTTGCTCCACTGAGGCTCCTTCCAACCTCCAAGGTCTATCACTACCCACTGGCAGCACATCCAGTGGCAGTCTCCTAGCATTTACCTTTTCACTGCGATCACACAAGACTGTTAAGCTCTCAAGCTGGGGTTCATACATCCTTCCTTGCACTCTAACTTGTTCAAGTGCTTTTACAGATTGAAGAGTTTCTTCAATGAAGCTCACTTCTGTGCCCTCAGGAATGTCCCTTACTAATAAGGCATGATCAGGGCTGATCCCTTCCCCGTTACACCAGAGACGAATCTGTGCCATTCTCTAGATTGTAGGTGACTTGGTTAAACTGTTTGCAGCTAATTAGCTCTAGACCTGACAAATAAAAAGTAGAACTCAAACTTCTTGTGAATAATATTTCTGAGTACTGTTTAAAGATGATATCACTAGTTTTTTTTTAGAGCTGAAATGAATTTGTGTCTGGTTCAGCCATTTTTCCACACCATTTTAGAATTCCATTTTACAATCCCAGCGGTGCCTCCATTTTATGTAGCCCTAGTGCCCCCTATTGGCCAATGTGGTTTGAATATAGAGGGAGAGTGTATGGGTTTGTTGTTAATTGTTGTGAGCTTTAGGGCCCACGAGAATGAAATATCCAACAACGTTTGCAATATGTGAAATAAAATAATGTGAACCAGACACACAGAGTGAAGTTAAATGAATCACCTCTACTTTTTTAGATTAATTGAGGTGTAGTTAAAGTATTTACAGACTTAGTTTTAGTTACAGACAAGCTTATAGTCTAGCTCCACCAGTTCTGTATACCAAACCCCAGCAGTTCACGCTAACCAATGAACATGCTCCCACATGCTCCCGCTTCCCCTACTAACCAATCAGAACAGGGAAACCCTAACTGACACTGAACTCAACCAATCATAGTTGTGTAATGTTCACAGACTCCAAAACACACACACACACACAAACACACACACACACACACACACACCTCAGAGTTGCGTACAATTAAACGAACTTTTACTGACGTTAATTCACTAAAAGCTTTTTTTTTCTTTTTTTATAATAATAATACCCAGGGTCACACCTGTATGTCTTATTGTTATTGATGCTCTGTTTTCTTTGTTGTATGATACCTGTGTATTTTTAAGTGGTCTAACCATTGTAAGGATTTTTGGGTTCTTAAAAAGCACTATAAAGAATAAAGTATTGTTTATTATTATTGTTATTATTATGATTATTATGATTATTATTTTTTATTTTATTTTTATTTTTATTTTTATAATTATTATTATCAAACATGCATATGTATTCTCTTCACTTTTATAACCTGTGGTTAACAGCTCATCTGTAACTCTTAATCTATTTATTCTTTTAATGTATGTCTTCTACTGTGAAACATGTATAGTACTGTGACATTGCAATTTCTTTCGGGATCAATAAAGTCTTATCTTAAGTACAAAGCTTAGTTAGTTGTTTGCTAAAGTGTGGTTACATCAGTTACAATAGCTTAAAAAAACTAAACAAAATTAAACAAAGTACTACTATTGGTACTCCTGACCCCTGCTGATCTGTTGTCAGAGAGTTTTGTGAATACATTTCAATAGCTTTTGCAAGAGTAATTATATCACTTCACAACAAGCTGTATTGAATCAAGTAGCATCTAGACAACATACTACACCTGTTATATTGATATCATTAACCCCTTGTTGTCTGCAGTGAGAGGTTTTTGGGAATTAATTTCAATAGCTTTTGAATGTGTTACTATAGCACTTCAAAACAAGTTGTACTAAGTCAAGTACCACCTAGACAACATACTACACCTCTTACCCTGACACGTTTAACCCCTTGTTGTCTGTAGTAGAAGGTTTTTGTGAATTAATTTCAATAGCTTTTCAATGTTCAATGATAATGCTTCAAAAAAAAGTAGTACTGAATCAAGTACCACCTAGACAACATACTACACCTTTTAACATGGCATGGTTAACCCCTTGTTGTCTGTAGTGAAAGGTTTTTGGGAATTCATTTCAATAGCTTTTGAACGTATAGTTGTATAACTTCAAAACAAGTTGTATTGAATCAAGTACCACCTAGACAACATACTACACCTCTCATCCTGGCATAGTCTAGGTGGTACTTGATTCAGTACCACTTGTTTTGAAGTGCTATAACTATATGTTTAAAAGCTATTGAAAAAAATTCCCAAAAACCTCTCACTGCAGACAACAAGGGGTTAATGATACCAATATAACAGGTGTAGTATGTTGTTTAGGTGGTACTTGATTTAGTACAACTTGTTTGGAAGCGTTATCATTGAACGTTCAAAAGTTATTGAAATTAATTCACAAAAACCTGTCACTACAGACAACAAGGGGTTAACCATGCCAGGATGAGAGGTGTAGTATGTTGTATAGGTGGTACTTGATTCAGTACCACTTGTTTTGAAGCGATATAACCATACGTTCAAAAGCTATTGAAATTTATTGAGGAAACCTTTGACTACAGACAACAAAGGGTTAAATGTCAGGATGAGAGGTGTAGTATGTTGTTTAGGTGCTACTTAATTCAATGCAATGTGTTTTGAAGCAATATCTTTGAACAATCAAAAGCTATTAATTTATTCACAAAAACCTTTGACTACAGACAACAAGGGGTTAACCATGCCAGGATAAGAGGTGTAGTATGTTGTCTAGGTGGCACTTGATTCAGTACCACTTGTTTTGAAGTGCTATAGTAACACGTTTAAAATGTATTGAAAATAATTCCCCAAAGCCTCTTACCGCAGACAACAAGGGGTTAATGATATCAATATAACAGGTGTAGTATGTTGTCTAGGTGGTACTTGATTCAATACAGCTTGTTTTGAAGTTATACATCTATACGTTCAAAAGCTATTGAAATTAATTCACAAAAACCTTTGACTACAGACAACAAAGGGTTAAACATGCCATGTTAAAAGGTGTAGTATGAGGTTTTGGTGGTATTTGATTTAGTACAACTTGTTTTGAAGCATTATCATTGGACGTTCAAAACTATTGACAGTAATTCCCTAAAACCTGTCACTACAGACAACAAGGGGTTAAATATGTCAGGATGAGAGGTGTAGTATGTTGTTTAGGTGCTACTTGATTCAATGCAATGTGTTTTGAAGCATTATCATTGAAAAGCTATCGAAATTAATTCACAAAAACCTTCTACTACAGACAACAAAGGTCAATGATACCAATATAATAGGTGTACTATTTAATGTGGACAGCACTTGATCACCTACAATTTATTTTTATAGTGATATTATTAATGAACAATAAGTTCAAAAGTTGCTGAAATTAATCCATGAAGATCCTTTACTACAGACTAGCAGGGGTTAAAGCTACCAGTATAAAAGGTGTTGTACATCATAAGCATCGCACTTGATTACATACAACTTATTTCTGAGTAATATTGCTAGCTATTAAAATTAATTCACAAAACTCTTTGACTAGAGCAGGGGTTAAAGTTACCAATTACAGTGGTTAAATAATGTTATGTTCTTGTTTTGTTTATGTTTTATAGCTATTGTAATTCAAGGCACCCACATTTTTGCATACAACTCCGCCATGTATCTTAAATAATTCAGTCAAGTGAGCTTTGTTTTTACACGCTATGTCATGACGTGCTTTATCGTTAACAGATCAATAATTATGGCTTTGTTTCTGAAAAACTGATTTTATGGTTCTTCATGTGCGATCTGCTAAAAGCCTGCTATGGCTCAGAAAGCTCATCGCTAGTACAATGAAGTGTGAGGTGCTTTTCCCAGTTGATCTTCACCTGGGATATCCAAAATCGAGATGGAAAACAAAAAAAATGAGATCAAAGAACCAGAAAACAATGGATACAGAGAACGCTTCGAAATGCAGGTAAAACCAAACAAAACGTCACACATGAGTACAGGTAATGGGTCCTTAAATACAGAGTGAATAGCCTAAACAGGAAACAGGTAAGTGGATTAGAACTCAGGTGAGTACGACCTCCTGTGGCGGGGAGGTGTGATACCAGGGCCATTATTTAAGTATTATAAACAATTTATAGTCAATCTGAATAATGGTAGTATTTATAACCTATTTTCAATAGCACTTAACTCTGAGAGAGTTCTTAATCTTGAAGTCTATCAGGGGGACCGTACAATAATCATTTATTTTTATAAATGTTAAGAAATTGATTGAACCGTGAATCTTTTCTGAAAAGATGTCTTAGCTAAGGCCCACATCACCCAATAAAAGGCCTATTTATTAATAAGATATGAAAATTCTGTTGATTTACATAGCATAGTACAAAGAGTATAGTATCTGAAAATAACGAAAATAAAGAAATAAAAAAATACACATCATAACATCAGGATAATAAGAGCTGAGCAATGCTATCAATTACACTGTATAATTTTTTTGTCTAATTTGATTAATTGGGTTTTCTCAATCTACTTCTAGAATTTGTGTAATTTGATTTTTGTTTGGTTATGGTTCAGGTCATATTTATGCAGAAATATAGGAAAACTTATCAGAATCAGAGATCAGAATGTTTAGTACAGTAGTGCTGTCTTTAGTGCAGTAACTTAATAGTTGTTTGCTAAAAGGTTACCTAGAGAGGAATATGCAAGTAACTGAATAAAATATGATGGTAACTGAGAGGAATATGATGGTAAGTTGCTGTTGTTTGGTATGAAGGTGTTGGTATATGTAGAGTGAGGACATTCACTGCTGTTAAGAATGCAGTCTAAAGCATTGGTCCCCATTGCTGGACATTAGCTGTGACTGTCTGTGTGTGTGGTTTGGAATGGACTAGTCTGCCTTATGTAGCTCCAGGTCTGAACAAGTGCCACTCTAGCCCATGTCTTACATAAGGGAATCATCTGATCTGGTGTTTTTTTTTCTTAGTAGAAATTTCAACAATGTCCATTTTCAATTCTGGATGATGTATGAAGTTGTAATATAAATTACCCTGTATGCTCAGTTTCATATACACACAGCTGTAACTCTTAATGAGCATATATATTGTTCATATAATGTTACCTATCTAACCCCTACATTACAGTTAGCACACCGGGGCTGGATCGGTAGAGACGGGGTCACTGGTTTAACCCCTACATTACAGCACAGCCCTGGTAAGTTAACTGTAAAGTAGGGCTTAGACCAGCGCCCCTATCTCTAATGATACAGCCTGGTGTGCTAACTGTAATGCATGGGGTTAGACCAGCGCCCCTGTCTCTACTGATACAGCCCGGTGTGCTAACTGTAATGTAGGGGTTAGGCCAGCGCCCCCGTCTCTGCTGATACAGCCCAGTGTGCTAACTGTCACGTAGGGGTTAGACCAGTGACCCCCTGTGTGCTAACTGTCCCCTTGACTCTACAGAGGATTCAATGAAAATTAAGGTAGCAGTGTCTATGGTGAGCGTCCACATGATATCTCTGTGAATTCAGTATGTTTATGTGAATCCAGCTTTCTGATTGGTTGGTGTTGTTTGATATGAAGGTTTTGGTATATGTAGGGTGAGGACTTTGTTCCCCATTGCTGGACATTAGCTGTGACTGTTTGGGATGGGCTGGTTTGCCTTATGTAGCTCCAGGTCTGAACAAGTACCACTCTAGCCCAGGCCTTACATAAGGGAATCATCTGATCTGGTGTTCAGTTTTGACTAATATGAAAATCAGTTTTTTTTTCTTAGTAGAGATTATAAATTTAGCTAAATGCAGCTCTTCTGTGATGTTTTATGAGCAGCAGATAAAAAGCCTTTCTGTCTACAAAAGACATGTCTACACAAAATACAGGTGATGGATATAACAGGAATGACCTAAATAGGCCCTTGTTTTAGTTTTTAAATAGGGACATATTTATACAGGACTAACTTCTGCTTCCTATTTAGACCTCAAAACTAATACCACAAACCTACAGGAAATATCAGATTCATGATCATAGTAAATAAGCTAAATGCAAAAGTGTTTTAGATGAAGGAATAAAAATGGTGTTTTGGAGGGCAGCTGTAAAATCACTAGAGACTTTGAAATGATTGTGTTCTCTAATGGTAGAAGTTCTCACTAAACCCACATCCTCCATGAGCTCCTCAGACTTTCACACTTTAGTCAGTGCAGTGATGCGTAAAGACATTTCAAGACTTCGGCTAAAGTATTTGTATTTTTTTAAATTCAGGTAACATTGAGACAAAGAACAAAGAAAAGGGACAAAGAACCAAGAAACGACGCGTGCAGAAGTAAGAGTCTGGTGGGTTTTATTAAACATTTGAGTAATTGAGCACAGCAACAATAAATAAACAAATATGGAGGGAGAAGGCAAAATCGAAGTCAGAGACAAGCAGAGGTCAAAACCAGGGTAGACAGGCAGCGAGATAGACAAGCTGAAAGGGCTAGACAAGAGGAGGAACAAATGAATGGAAGAGGTTCAAAGCCAGAGAGAGATCAAACAGGGAAAAGCCAACAAGGGATAAGCAAAAGAGGAGGTCAAAAACAAAAGGAGTCAGAAGCCAGAGTGTGTATTTTAGGCTGGGGCTAATGAGTGACAGCTGTTAGAACTCTGGAGACCTACAGCAGAGCAGGTTGGTCGACTGGGGACCTAGTGACAATGCCCTCTGGTAAGTTGAGTCAGAAGGAGCCGAGGAAACCTGGAAGCGAGTGTCACATCTGCGGGCCTGCCTGACTCTGCTGCTCCTCCGAAATCTAGTCCCCAGAGTGCACAACCCGATGACATTACACCCACATGTTCGCGCTCCGCCAATCCTTTCTCTCTGGTTCCCGACCCTGCTTCCCTTCCTTGTTCGCTTGTCTGACTGACTACCTGGTTTCGATGCTCGCCTGTTCTCTCACTTTATGTCCCAGAATTGCCCTCTGTTACCACTGTACTGTTCATGCTCTTGCGCAACATTACTGATCAATTTATTAAACTCCATGTGTCTCTTGGCTCTGCTGGCGTCACGTTAGGTTCTTTGCCACTGACAGCGTGACATTATTAAATTTACAAATTAAAATGATTTAAGTAAATTAACAAGCAATATTAACATGACATTACACAATTATACAATATTATAAATCTTAAAGGTGATAAAGAATATAAGGATGTGTACATAATGAAATGATCTGACTCTGTTATTGAACTGAAAGAGCCTGTAAAACTTTAACTTGAAACTTTAAAACATGAAACAGCCTTCACAGACTTCAGAACACCATCCATCCAATCAGCGCTTATCAAAATCAGTCTCTATTAAAATTTTTACATATCTAGAACAATTTAACTGCATTTGATGCCTTTTTAGTAAAATCGCATTTCTCTTTGTGTTTCTGATGTGAAACTGCTGAACATGATGTGAGCATTTGTGATTTGATCTGGAATCAGTTTTTAACAGTAATTAAATGAGCTACAGTTTCATTAAAGGGTTTATGATTAATTCTGCTAGTGAGCTTTAATGAAGTGACACCTATCTCTCTGCAGGTCATGAGCTCTAATCCTGAAGACTGGAATCTTCTGCTGCTTTATTAGACACAGTGGTCAGCAGGTCCTGTGAACACACCAGTGAATGTGAAGCAGTGAACATGGTGCTCATCCTTACCTTGTCTTCTAGAGGCTGATCTGAATCTAACGGAGGAACATATAGCGTGTTTCAGATACACGTGTTGATGATGAAATATTATTAATAAATATTAGAGAGCATGTAATAAATCCTATAAGATCAGAAGCTGTGTTCAGTACCTTTGTTGTTGATGGTGTGGAACAGTACTGGAACGGCCAGCACTACAGTGACCACAATCACAATAGAGTAGAGCACATAGACCTACTGTACAGCGCTCTGCTCCGTGTCTTTGATAGCTGAGAAAATGTATTTATTTACTTACTTATAGCACTTTTACAGTAAACAACTCTGCAGTGGAAATCACTTCATGGGCTCCAGAATACCTCCATAAACCATAATCTGTGAACTCTGTTCAACAATGCATTCACAAATGAAAGTAAAAAACGCAAACAGGGAAAAAATATATAAACAGAACAGAAACACCACCGACTTCTTTAAAGAGGACTGAGGTCAACTGGAAAGCTGCAGCACTTGATCTCCTAGGTCCCCAAACACTTACAGAATGTTGTTAAAAAAGGAGGTGATGACCTCAGAGGGGAATATGAACATGTACCTGTAACTTTTTGAAATATATTGCTGGACAAATTCTCAGTTTTAATATTTTACATGTTGTCTTTGTAATATTTTCATTTCAATATAGGATTTAAATGCCATGCAAGTTTAACATGTGGTCATTTTTTCCACACAATTGAGATCTACATTGACATGCAATTCTGATTAAACTTTTAGCTTTTATCCTTATTTTTATTAATATCAGGCATTTGATTACCCATGTCAAATTTTAAATTCTACTAGTAACTACTAAAATTATATAAAAAAAAGTGTGAAATCATTAATCAAAAAAGGAACATTTCTTCTAGAGTATCACAAAGATCAGTTTTAGGGCCTTGGCTTTTTCTTTCTACATGTTTTCTCTAGGCGATGTCACTAAGAAAACATGACACCAATTTTTATAGCTTCGCTGATAACGCACAATTATACATTTTCATTTCCACAACAATGATACAAACAGACACAGAAAGCTACTGTTTAAGAAGCTAGTTGCTTTTACTTTGTGCACAAAACCTGAAGTATGAAACCTTAATCAGAGTTTATCTTGCATGTAAACGTCACTAAAGTGTATTTTCATCATTAAACTTAATATTTTACTTAATATTTCATAGTCATACTAGTACAGAAAACATACTAGTAAAGAAAGCACACTAGTAAAGAAAACACACTAGTAAAGAAAGCATACTAGTAAAGAAAGCATACTAGTAAAGAAAACACATTAGTAAAAAAAACAACAGTAAAGACTCACACTAGTAAAGAAAACACACTGGTAAAGAATCACACTAGTAAATAAAGCACACTAATAAAGAAAACACATTAGTGAAGAAAACATACTAGTAAAGAAAGCACACTAGTAAAGAAAGCACACTAGTAAAGAAAGCACACTAGTAAAGAAAGCATACTAGTAAAAAAAAGCACACTAGTAAAGAAAGCACGCTAGTAAAGAAAACACACTAGAAAAGAAATCATACTAGTACAGAAATCATACTAGTAAAGAAAGCATACTAGTAAGGAAAACACACCAGTAAAGAAAGCACACTAGTAAAGAAAACACACTAGTAAAGAAAGCACACTAGTAAAAAAAAAAAACACACCAGTAAAGACAGCACACTAGTAAAGAAAGCACGCTAGTAAAGAAAGCAAACTAGTAAAGAAAGCAAACTAGTAAAAAAAACACACCAGTAAACAAAGCACACTAGTAAAGGAAGCACACTATTAAAAAAACACAAAAGTAAAGAAAGGACACTAGTAAAGAAATCATACTAGTAAAGAAAACATACTAGTAAAGAAAGCATACTAGTAAAGAAA
The DNA here is from genome assembly GCA_024036415.1 of Prochilodus magdalenae. Taxonomy (NCBI): domain Eukaryota; kingdom Metazoa; phylum Chordata; class Actinopteri; order Characiformes; family Prochilodontidae; genus Prochilodus; species Prochilodus magdalenae. The sequence continues at coordinate 167,283 of JAMWET010003809.1, read as the reverse complement.
ACAGTAGTAAAGAAAGATACAAGTAAAGAAAACAGTAGTAAAGATATTAAAGTATACAATACTAGTAACAATACTAGTAAAGAAAACACACTAGCAAAGAAAGCAGACTAGTAAAGCACACTAGTAAAGAAAACACACTAGAAAAGAAAGCACACTAGTAAAGTAAACACACTAGTAAAGAAAGCATAATAGTAAAGAAAGCACACTAGTAAAGAAAACATACTAGCAAAGAAAGCACACTTCTAAAGAAAGCATACTAGTAAAGAAAGCACACTAGAAAAGAAAGCACACTAGTAAAGAAAACATACTAGCAATGAAAGTACACTAGTAAAGAAAACACACTAGTAAAGAAAGTACACTAGTAAAGAAAAGACACTAGTAAACAAAGCACACTAGTAAAAAAAACACCAGTAAACAACCAGAAAACGCACTAGTAAAAAAAACACACTAGTAAAGAAAGCACACTAGTAAAGAAAGCACACTAGTAAAGAAAATATACTAGTAAAGAAATCATACTACTAAAGAAAACATACTAGTACAAAAAACACACTAGTAAAGACATCATATTAGTAAAGAAAACATTCTAGTAAAGAAAACATACTAGTAAAGAAAGCAAACTAGTAAAAAAAAACACCAGTAAACAAAGCACACTAGTAAAGAAATCATACTAGTAAAGAAAACATACTAGTAAAGAAAGCATACTAGTAAAGAAAGCATACTAGTAAAGAAAACACTAGTAAAGAAAGATACTAGTAAAGAAAACAGTAGTAAAGATACTAAAGTATACAATACTAGTAACGATACTAGTAAAGAAAACACACTAGTAAAGAAAGCAGACTAGTAAAGCACACTAGTAAAGAAAGCACACTAGTAAAGAAAACACACTAGAAAAGAAAGCACACTAGTAAAGTAAACACACTAGTAAAGAAAGCATAATAGTAAAGAAAGCACACTAGTAAAGAAAACATACTAGCAAAGAAAGCACACTTCTAAAGAAAGCATACTAGTAAAGAAAGCACACTAGTAAAGAAAGCACACTAGTAACGAAAACATACTAGCAAAGAAAGTACACTAGTAAAGAAAGGACACTAGTAAACATAGCACACTAGTAAAAAAAGCACACTAGTAAACAAAGCACACTAGTAAAGAAAACAAACTAGTAAAGAAAGTACACTAGTAAAAGAAACATACTAGTAAAGAAAGCACACTAGTAAACAAAGCACACTAGTAAAGAAGACACACTAGTAAAGAAAGTACACTAGTAAAGGAAACATACTAGTAAAGAAAGCACACTAGTAAAGAAAACATACTAGTAAAGAAAGCACACTAGTAAAGAAACAACGCTAGTAAAGAAAGCACACTAGTAAAGAAAAGACACTAGTAAATAAAGCACACTAGTAAAAAAACACCAGTAAACAAAGCACACTAGTAAAGAAAACACACTAGTAAAGAAAGCACACTCGTAAAGAAAGCATACTAGTAAAGAAAACACTAGTAAAGCAAGATACTAGAAAAGAAAACAGTAGAAAAGATACTAAACTATACAATACTAGTAAAGATACTAGTAAAGAAAACACACTAGTAAAGAAAGCATACTAGTAAAGCATACTACTAAAGAAAGCACACTAGTAAAGAAAAGACACAAGAAAAGAAAGCAGACTAGTAAAGAAAACACACTAGTAAAGGAAGCATAATAATAAAGAAAGCAAACTAGTAAAGAAAACATACTAGCAAAGAAAGTACACTAGTAAAGAAAACACACTAGTAAAGAAAAGACACTAGTAAACAACCAGAAAACGCACTAGTAAAGAAAACACACTAGTAAAGAAAGCACACTAGTAAAGAAAATATACTAGTAAAGAAACACACCAGTAAAGAAATCATACTACTAAAGAAAACATATTAGTACAGAAAGCACACTAGTAAAGAAAACACACTAGTAAAGAAATCATATTAGTAAGGAAATCATTCTAGTAAAGAAAACACACTAGTAAAGAAAGCATACTAGTAAAGGAAGCACACTAGTAAAGAAACACACTAGTAAAGAATCAGACTAGTAAAGAAAACACACTAGTAAAGAAAGCATACTAGTAAAGAAAAAATACTAGTAAAGAAAGCACACTAGTAACGAAAAAACACTAGTAAAGAAAGCATACTAGTAAAGAAAGCACACTAGTTAAGAAACACACTAGTAAAGAATCAGACTAGTAAAGAAAACACACTAGTAAAGAAAGCATACTAGTAAAGAAAGCACACTAGTAAAAAAACACACCAGTAAAGAAAGCACACCAGTAAAGAAAACACACTAGTAAAGAAAGCACACTAGTAAGAAACACACCAGCAAAGGAAGCACACTAGTAAAGAAAATATACTAGTAAAGAAAGACACCAGTAAAGAAATCATACTACTAAAGAAAACATACTAGTACAGAAAGCACACTAGTAAAGAAAACACACTAGTAAAGAAATCATACTAGTAAAGAAAACATACTAGTAAAGAAAACACACTAGTAAAGAAAGCATACTATTACAGAAAACACACGAGTAAAGAAAGCACACTAGTAAAGAAACACACTAGTAAAGAATCAGACTAGTAAAGAAAACAAACTAGTAAAGAAAGCATACTATTACAGAAAACACACTAGTAAAGAAAGCACACTAGTAAAGAAACACACTAGTAAAGAATCAGACTAGTAAAGAAAACACACTAGTAAAGAAAGCATACTAGTAAAGAAAGCACACTAGTAAAGAATCACACTAGTAAAGACAGCATACTGTTAAAGAATCACACTAGTAAAGGAAGCACACTAGTAAAGAATCACACTAGTAATGAATGTACACTAGTAAAAACACCAGTAAACAAAGCACACTAGTAAAGAAAACACATTAGTAAAGAAAGTACACTAGTAAAGAGAACATACTAGTAAAGAAAGCATACTAGTAAGAAAGCACACTAGTAAGGAAAGCAGACTAGTAAAGAAAAAGACTAGTAAAGAAAACACACTAGTAAAGAAAGCATACTAGTAAAGAAAGCACACTAGTAAAAAGACACACTAGTAAAGAAAACGCACTAGTAAAGAAAACACACGAGTAAAGAAAGCACACTAGTAAAGAAACACACCAGTAAAGAAATCATACTACTAAAGAAAACATACTAGTACAGAAAGCACACTAGTAAAGAAAACACACTAGTAAAGAAATTGTACTAGTAAAAAAAAACATACTAGTAAAGAAAACACACTAGTAAAGAAACACACTAGTAAAGAATCAGACTAGTAAAGACAACACACTAGTAAAGAAAGCATACTAGTAAAGAATGCACGCTAGTAAAGAATCACACTAGTAAAGAATCACACTAGTAAAGAAAGCACACTAGTAAAGAAAAAACACTAGTAAAGAAATCAAACTAGTAAAAAAAATAATATTGAAGAAAACACACAAGTAAAGAAAGCATACTAGTACAGAAAACACACTAGTAAAGAAAGCACACTAGTAAAGTAACACACTAGTAAAGAATCAGACTAGTAAAGAAAACACACAAGTAAAAAAAGCATACTAGTAAAGAAACACACTAGTAAAGAATCAGACTAGTAAAGAAAACACACTAGTGAAGAAAGCATACTAGTAAAGAAAACACACTAGTAAAGAAAGCACACTAGTAAAGGAACACACAAGTAAAGAAAGCACACCAGTAAAGAAAACACACTAGTAAAGAAAGCACACTAGTAAGAAACACACCAGCAAAGGAAGCACACTAGTAAAGAAAATATACTAGTAAAGAAAGACACCAGTAAAGAAATCATACTACTAAAGAAAACATACTAGTACAGAAAGCACACTAGTAAAGAAAACACACTAGTAAAGAAATCATACTAGTAAAGAAAACATACTAGTAAAGAAAACACACTAGTAAAGAAAGCATACTATTACAGAAAACACACTAGTAAAGAAAGCACACTAGTAAAGAAACACACTAGTAAAGAATCAGACTAGTAAAGAAAACACACTAGTAAAGAAAGCATACTATTACAGAAAACACACTAGTAAAGAAAGCACACTAGTAAAGAAACACACTAGTAAAGAATCAGACTAGTAAAGAAAACACACTAGTAAAGAAAGCATACTAGTAAAGAAAGCACACTAGTAAAGAATCACACTAGTAAAGACAGCATACTGTTAAAGAATCACACTAGTAAAGGAAGCACACTAGTAAAGAATCACACTAGTAATGAATGTACACTAGTAAAAACACCAGTAAACAAAGCACACTAGTAAAGAAAACACATTAGTAAAGAAAGTACACTAGTAAAGAGAACATACTAGTAAAGAAAAGACACTAGTGAACAAAGCATACTAGTAAGGAAAGCACACTAGTAAGGAAAGCAGACTAGTAAAGAAACAGACTAGTAAAGAAAACACACTAGTAAAGAAAGCATACTAGTAAAGAAAGCACACTAGTAAAAAGACACACTAGTAAAGAAAACGCACTAGTAAAGAAAACACACGAGTAAAGAAAGCACACTAGTAAAGAAACACACCAGTAAAGAAATCATACTACTAAAGAAAACATGCTACTACAGAAAGCACACTAGTAAAGAAAACACACTAGTAAAGAAATCATACTAGTAAAGAAAACATACTAGTAAAGAAAACACACTAGTAAAGAAAGCATACTAGTAAAGAAAACACACTAGTAAAGAAAGCACACTAGTAAAGAAAACACACTAGTAAAGAATCAGACTAGTAAAGACAACACACTAGTAAAGAAAGCATACTAGTAAAGAAACACACTAGTAAAAAATCAGACTACTAAAGAAAACACACGAGTAAAGAAAGCATACTAGTAAAGAAAACACACTAGTAAAGAAAGCACACTAGTAAAGAAACACACTAGTAAAGAATCAGACTAGTAAAGAAAACACTAGTAAAGAAAACACACTAGTGAAGAAAGTACACTAGTAAAGAAAAGACACTAGTGAACAAAGCACACTAGTAAAAAAAAAACCACACCAGTAAACAAAGCACACAAAGAAAGCATTCTAGTATAGAAAACACACTAGTAAAGAATCAGACTAGTAAAGAAAACACACTAGTAAAGAAAACACACTAGTAAAGAAAGTACACTAGTAAAGAATCACACTAGTAAAGAAAGCACACTAGTAAAAAGACACACTAGTAAAGAAAACGCACTAGTAAAGAAAACACACTAGTAAAGAAAGCACACTAGTAAAGAAACACACCAGTAAAGAAATCATACTAGTAAAGAAAACATAATAGTAAAGAAAACACACTAGTAAAGAAAGCATACTAGTAAAAAAACACACGAGTAAAAAAAGCACACTAGTAAAGAAGCACACTAGTAAAGAATCAGACTAGTAAAGAAAACACACTAGTAAAGAAAGCATACTAGTAAAGAAACACACTAGTAAAGAATCAGACTAGTAAAGAAAACACACTAGTAAAGAAAACACACTAGTAAAGAAAGCACACTAGTAAAGAAAAGACACTAGTGAACAAAGCACACTAGTAAAAAAAAACACACCAGTAAACAAAGCACACAAAGAAAGCATACTAGTATAGACAACACACTAGTAAAGAAAGCACACTAGTAAAGAAACACACTAGTAAAGAATCAGACTAGTAAAGAAAACACACTAGTAAAGAAAACACACTAGTAAAGAAAGTACACTAGTAAAGAAAAGACACTAGTGAACAAAGCACACTAGTAAAAAAAAAAAAAAACCAGTAAACAAAGCACACTAGTAAAGAAAACACACTAGTAAAGAAAGCACACTAGTAAAGAAACACACCAGTAAAGAAATCATACTACTAAAGAAAACATACTAGTACAGAAAGCACACTAGTAAAGAAAACACACTAGTGAACAAAGCACACTAGTAAAAAAAACCACACCAGTAAACAAAGCACACTAGTAAAGAAAACACACTAGTAAAGAAATCGTACTAGTAAAGAAAACATACTAGTAAAGAAAACACACTAGTAAAGAAAGCATACTATTAAAGAAAACACACTAGTAAAGAAAGCACACTAGTAAAGAAACACACTAGTAAAGAATCAGACTAGTACAGACAACACACTAGTAAAGAAAGCATACTAGTAAAGAAAGCACACTAGTAAAGAATCACACTAGTAAAGAAAGCATACTAGTAAAGAAAACACACTAGTAAAGAAAGCACACTAGTAAAGAAACACACTAGTAAAGAAAACACTAGTAAAGAAAACACACTAGTAAAGAAAGTACACTAGTACAGAAAAGACACTAGTGAACAAAGCACACTAGTAAAAAAACCACACCAGTTAACAAAGCACACTAGTAAAGAAAACACACTAGTAAAGAAAGTATACTAGTAAAGAAAACACACTAGTAAAGAAAGCACACTAGTAAAGAAACACACTAGTAAAGAATCAGACTAGTAAAGAAAACACACTAGTAAAGAAAGCATACTAGTAAAGAAAACATACTAGTAAAGAAAGCACACTAGTAACGAAAACACACTAGTAAAGAAAGCATACTAGTAAAGAATCAGACTAGTAAAGAAAACACTAGTAAAGAAAACACACTAGTAAAGAAAGTACACTAGTAAGAAAAGACACTAGTGAACAAAGCACACTAGTAAAAAAACCACACCAGTTAACAAAGCACACTAGTAAAGAAAACAGACCAGTAAAGAAAGCATACTAGTAAAGAAAACGCACTAGTAAAGAAAACACACTAGTAAAGAAAGCACACTAGTAAAGATACAGACCAGTAAACAAAGCACACTAGTAAAGAAAATATACTAGTAAAGAAAGACACCAGTAAAGAAATCATACTACTAAAGAAAACATACTAGTACAGAAAGCACACTAGTAAAGAAAACACACTAGTAAAGAAATCATACTAGTAAAGAAAACATACTAGTAAAGAAAACACACTAGTAAAGAAAGCATACTAGTAAAGAAAACACACTAGTAAATGAAGCACACTAGTAAAGAAACACACTAGTAAAGAATCAGACTAGTAAAGAAAACACACTAGTAAAGAAAGCATACTAGTAAAAAAAGCACACAAGTAAAGAATCACACTAGTAAAGAAAGCATACTAGTAAATAATCACACTAGTAAAGAAAGCACACTAGTAAAGAATCACACTAGTAATGAAAGTACACTAGCAAAGAAAGCAGACTAGTAAAGAAAACATACTAGTAAAGAAATCATACTAGTAAAGAAAGTACACTAGTAAGGAATCACACTAGTAAAGAAATCATACTAGTAAAGAAAGCACACTAGTAAAGAAATCATACTAGTAAAGAAAGCACACTAGTAAAGAAAACACACTAGTAAAGAAAGCATACTAGTAATGAAAATACACTAGCAAAGAAAGCACACTAGTAAAGAAAGCACACTGGTAAAGAAAGCACACTAGTAAAGAAAGCACACTAATAAAGAAAACACACTAGTAAAGAAAGTACACTAGTAAAGAAAGCACACTAGTAAAGAAAGCACACTAGTAAAGAAAGCACACTGGTAAAGAAAGCACACTAGTAAAGAAAGCACACTAATAAAGAAAACACACTAGTAAAGAAAGCACACTAGTAAAGAAAGCACACTGGTAAAGAAAGCACACTAGTAAAGAAAGCACACTAATAAAGAAAACACACTACTAAACAGTTACAACTTATAAAAGATGAGCACTTAAATGCTGAATAAAAGAACAGCTGAGTAAGTCTGCAGAATATAAGCTTTATTTAGTTTAGTAAATCTCAGGTTCTGCACAAGCACACAGAGCAGTGGAGCGTTTGTCCACAGTTCAACCACAAAATGGAAGAAGACGTTTTACTGACTTTCAGGTGCTGTGAGAGCTCATGTGTAAGAGACCCAGCGGATATCAGCAAAGACAAACCTGCTACCACTTCTAAGACGAACTACACTGCAGAGACTGGGGTGGCAGGGTGGGGTAGTGAAGAACTTAAAATCAGACTATAAGAAACAAATTTCTCTTTCTCTCTCTCTCTCTCTCTGTCTCTCTCTCTCTCTTTCTCTCTCTCTCTCACACACACACACACACACACACACACACACAAACACACACACTTACTCCTCTGTTTCATGTTGCAGTGAATCTCTGGAGTTCTAGATGAAGATCACCATCCATGGCGTCCTGTGTCTTCCAGGTCATCAGTAATCTGCTAATGCTAATTCTGCTGTTCAGCTGTTGTGGAGACTCACAAGGTGAGTTACAGCTTCACTCCTTCACCTCTAACTACACAGACAATAAAGACAATCAGTAACTAACACACCAGCACAGAGAGAGAGAGAGAGAGAGAGAGAGAGAGAGAGAGAGAGAGAGAGAGAGAAAGAGAGAGAGAATAAATGTATTTATGGTACTGCCTTAAAAAATAAGTGTTTTTTATTGCAATGGTTATATATTGATCTGTGAAAACATTTCAATGCATAAACATTTCTTTGATTTTATAAAAGCTTCTTTTTGATGGACATATTATCTTACTCCTCTGTTATTGATGTTTTACATAGCATCAGAAAGGTTTCTTTTGGTGCTATATAGATTTTTTTTTATATTTTAATTAACAAATATTATCCTGACTTCTTTTGTTTGTAGCAACCAGAAAATATTTCAGTTTTTTAATATTTTAGAGAAAAAAATAGAATAGATCAATATACAATATATTTTTTGTCAAGATGCTTTGAGATTTAATCTGCAGTTTGAAATTACAATAAATTCTTGTTATGAATTTGCTTTTAACTTCTTTCTTGATGTCAACCAGCATTCACAGTTATTTTAGAATCTTCTACAGCTCAGTTCTCTGTTCTAGACAAAAAGCTTTCTAGTGCGCTGATAATTATCTGAAAGTGTACAAGTACATTGGAAACATCTTAGACACTAGTATATTTATTTACGTATTTGTAGAGAAATATATGTGTGCATTTAATTGTATAGTTCTAAAAATATTGATTCCAAATGTGTATAATCAAGAAAGTCGAAGTTAAAGTGTTAAACTTAATAATGTTAGTATGTTAGTAATAAAGTTTGGCAATTCGATTGCCTAAAATTTTGAGTTCATCAAAACTTTGAGTTAAAGTTAACACAACAACAAAAATATTAAACATTTATGTATACGTTATACAAAGTCATACGTCCTTTTAGCTTCTTATTTTATTTCAGTACAATGTAAACTTTAAGAACATCAGTTCAAACAACGGCACTGATGATAGGAATAAACATCTAATTTTGATTAGGATATTCTCCCCTTATGTGCAGAGAAATTTACTGTAAAAGTGAAACAAGACCTGTCTTGTATCTGGTGTTGATATATATAAAATGCTATATAAATAAATGTTGACTTGACTGGAGTGGTTTGTAATTGATTTTGAGATATGAATTGGTGTAAAATACTGTTTTTATCTGTATAAATGGTTTATTTTCTTTTAAGGTTATTATATTGGAATAACAACACTTAAATTGCTAATTACTCCATTATGTATTTTACGTTGAACTAAGGAAGCCTCATAGTATGATTTTTACCATGCTCTTTTCACACAGTTTTTTATAATTTAGATAAACCTTTAATAAAAGTTTTAATTTACTCTTTATATTTAAAGCACATCGTTCAATGCAGTTTACATATTGTCTGGTGAAAAAACTGCTTATATCTCTGTGAAATGTGGTTGTGAAATTTTGTCTTATAAAATTTGTGGTAAGAAGCAGTTTTTCCTTGAATACGAAAGTTTGAACACCAGTGAAATGTGACAGTAAGTGTGCCCTCTGTATTTATTTTCACATAGAACATCAACAAAACATGTTATTTGACCAGAAACAGCAGGAACTTTGCAAATGAATTTGGCAAATGTATTAGAAGAATCTTTAGGCTGGTCTGTTTAAACTGTTTATGAAATATGATGATAAAATCATGCAGATAATACTGGAATAAAAGAAGCACAGAAATTTTATATTATAATATTTATTCATGTTTTATAAACACAAAATAATTCAATCAGGTTTTTAAACTTCATGCAAAAGTGATAAATTAATAACAATACAGTAGTAGTAGTAATACCACTACTACTACTACTACTACTACTACTAATAATAATAATAATCATTATCATCATCATCATCATCATCACCTTTTTGATTGCTCTTTGTAGGACCTGAGCTGGACTGTATCCCATCTATCAGAGTATCTCGGTACACAGTGTGGAAATCTTCCGAAAGAGAGACTCTGATTATCAACTGCACTGTTCTAATTGAATCACACTGCTGGAAGAACTTATCAGTGTTCTGGTGTAAACTTGAAGATGGTAATCACTGCAGACCTTTGAATCACTCCACTCACACTGCAGCAGGATGGAGGGATATTAGTGGGGAAGAAAGAATGTTTTTCCTGATTTTCTGGAGTTTGTCTGTGGAGGATGCTGGTCTTTACAGGTGCAGGTCAGACGCACCTGTATCCACTTCAAGTCACACTATTAACATTACTGTAACAGGTAAACACACAAAGATACATATACTGGTATATACATGTTCTCAATCGCCAATTTAAATAAGAGAATTTTATTTTCAGCTCATTTCACACAATTAACAGAGAAACTGCAGACAGTAAACACACACAGTGTCTAATAGAGGACGTTCTTATATGTGGGATCAAATAGGAATATAAATTGCTGTAAAACTCATCATTTATTATATTTTAGCTGTTAATCTGGGCTATGAAGCTCTAATCTGGACAAATACAACAAGCTGACCCTATAGATCCTGTTCTTTTTGTTTTTGTTGTCTTCATTTTCTCTGTCTAATCTTCTCAGCTATCAGAGACACGGAGCAGAGCGCTGTACAGCAGGTCTATGTGCTCTACGCTATTGTGATTGTTGTCACTCTGGTGCTCGCCGTTCCAGTACTATTCCAAACCATCAACAACAAAGGTACTGAACACAGCTTCTGATCTTATAGGACTCATTACATGCTCTCTAATATTTATTAATAATATTTCATCATCACCACGTGTATCTGAAACACGCTATATGCTCCTCTGTTAGAATCAGATCAGCCTCTAGAAGACCAGGTAAGGATGAGCACCATGTTCACTGCTTCACATTCACTACAGTGCTGTAGACTCAGAGTCTGATGTGTTCACAGGACCTGCTGACCACTCTGTCTTATGAAGCAGCAGAGGATTCCAGTCCTCAGTATTAGAGCTCATGACCTGCAGAGAGAGAGAGAGAGGCATCACTTCATTAAAGCTCACTAGCAGAATTAATAATAAACCCTGAACAGCTGAACAAACTGTAAAACAATGTGGAATTATTAAGAATGTTTGGAATGCAGCCCAATTTTCTGTATCTGTTAAAGATGTCCTGATTTGAAGGCAGACTGATTTTGATGGATGATGTTTGGGTGGATGGTTTTCTGAACCTTTGCATATGAAAGTTGATACAGATTTTAAAATACAGTTAAGGTTTTACAGGGCTTCTGTCTTTCAGTTATTCTTTTTTTATTTACACCTTCTTATATTTCTATGATCTGGAAAAAACAAATACTTTTAATATACTTTATTGTTTATAATATCAGTTTTAATGCAATGTAAAAATACTCATTATTCTGTCAGCTCATAATTATTAATTTTTGAGACTAATAATTGTGTGTTTTTTGTGAATTTTAAGTAAAGTAAAATGTACAAACTGATGTCGTGACATGTGGTTTTACATCACTGTGTCGACTGAGATATGAAACTGCTCATGCAGGATGTGGATTTGGTCAGAATTCATTTCTACCATTAGAGAAAATCCCCAGAAAGTACTTTTGTTCCTTTACCTAGACAAACTAAAATAATTTATCTATATTGTGTGGCTTTTGGATCTTAAATCTGATATTACCTGTATGATGCTTTAAAGTCTAAACAGAAAGCCGAAGTCAGTCCTGTATAAACACGTCTTTATTTAAACACTAAAGCTAGGATGTGCATTTAGGTCATTCCTATGTCACTATATCTATCAGCTGTGTCACGTGTACACATTTATTTTGTGGACAGGGTTTTTTAACCGCTGCTCATGAAACATTACAGAAGAGCTGCGTTTAGTTGGATTTGTTCTACATACACCAGACAGACATACACTCCTAATTCTACTACCACTACTACTGTAGTTCTCTACAGGAACATCAGTTCAGCCATGATGTGCATGGGACTATTATGTTACCCAGCTGCTAAAATCAGTTAGCGTCATGGCTCAGGCACTCTAATTGGCCAAGCCAGACTAAAATAACACACCTCTGTTTCTAAAATATAAACGGACTCTGAACCAGAACCATCAGACGCTGGGTTCTGGATTAAAGAGAAAAGGTTCCAAGCTCGATTTTCAGGAGTATGTTGAAGATCGTTTGAATTCAGTTGCAACAATATGGTACAGAGCTTCCGTACTTCAGGAGGTGATGTAATGCCCCTCCTACTGCTCTACACTTTCCAAACTAGGTTTTATCACCAGTATATCTGGGTTCAAAGACGCATACATTAAACGTGCTTTTGAGTCCCCACGTCTTTATGCATTTTATAAAGAAGTATGACTCCTGACTTCTCAAGATGGCCCATCCTGAACTCTTAGGATTGTCACTTACTGCTTTTAGAAATGGGTCGTTAATTAAATACTGCTCCTAGCCTGGAGCATTTAAAACACTTCCCTGGATCTTTGGGGTCTGGATATGCTGGAATTTTCCATCCTATTACCAAATGATTCCCTCATTAGAAAGGCTTTCTCCTACCCTCATATGGAGAACGATGCAGCATCATGTTCACTTTTCTGTAAATCAAACTGCGTCCACCTACTCCTTTCCTCACTTTTGTTGATTGGGAATGCACTAATATTATAAAATGACACCTTGCGTCTGTAACACAGAGCGCTTAGGCTGTATTTGTGTGAAGCAGATGAGACTGAATGCTATGCAGGTTTGAATTAACTTGTTGAATTATCTTGTTCAAAGAGTGAATGTGTTTAAGGCCAGTAGAGTTACATTCCCCTTCTATTCTCACTCACATTTGGTCTCTGGAGCACAAACTGTGGATCACTCCACTCAAACAGGAATCTGGCTTACCTGTCAAATCATGTGGAAAGCTTGGAAGTGCGCACTCTGGTGGCCACAACCGAGTAGTGTTACTATTTTAACAGTGTAAAATACCTTGGACATTAAATATTGTACATAGGCATCTTAAAGCTTTATAATTCCCTGTTTCCAGGGTTGGACTAGTACTGATAACTATGGCCCAGGAAGTCCACCACAACTGGCCAGTTACCACCCTAATAATCTAATAATAGTCAAATAATTTATTAATATTATAAGGGTATTATGATGAACAAACCTAGGTCACTTACAGCTGACAAAATAACTAGAATAGTCAGCTGAAGTACATCTGCCATAAGAGACTATGCTACGTAGTTATATGGCTTTGCACTGTGACATCATGACAGCAGTGTTTGTGTTGGGGAGGCTGAGGCTGGGAGGCTGCTATAGTAGCTGAACTGGATGTTGATCTACTGGTTCTGATTAGTTCTCCCATATCCTACAACATTCTGGACATTCCCACAGAGACTCTATCTCACTCTGATGTTTGACCCTCAGAGGATGCAGCGAGGTTGTCTCTGAAGGCATCACTGCTGTCAGTAGAGAGCTTCATGGAAAGGTTTTGGAGATCTTCATCCATTCCAAAGTCAACGGAGGGTGACCAAGATCCCATCGCTGAAAGATCAAATCCACATTTGTAGATGAGACAAGCAGAGATACAGCAAGTGACCTCACTGTAACATCAGAGTCACTTTCAGTACTGCACACTGTGTCTAGATCTTTAGAGATTCCAGAGGCAGCACCATTGTAGGTTCTAGTGGATGACCATGCAGGACTCTGATGGCCTAAGGTGGACTGATCCTCGTCTTCAGAATGGTTAAGTTGGGCATACCCAGCTTTTAAACTGAACGTGCTGTGTCTGTGAAGTTCTTGACCCTTGCGTGAGGGTTCCGGCTTTCACCTCTCCTGGCCTTCACAATCTGAGTGGCCTTAAAAAGTTAGAATGAACTCTCAGGTGGACTGTTGAAGAAAAGTCGTCTCCAGGCAGGTCCTTCTTTTGAGGACGTGAACCACAGAGTCAGAGCTTTTTAGAATGTCTCAACATCAGCAGTTCAGTCTCTGAGTCATTGCCTCTCTGGAGTCAGATCTGGATGAATGGGACAGGCTGTTCTGCGCTTCAGGGCTGCTGTTGCTTATTTGTAGAAGTTTAGTACTGGACAGAAGTATTAGACCCACAGCCCTGGTGGCCTTGTGGTGCATGACAAGATGTTTCTCTGAAAGTGTGGGCCTCCGTTTGAGATTTTTGTCAGTGGCGATCAGCAAGACATCAAGTACTGACATCAAGCCCTGATGTGATGACCTCCCTTGTGAGAGCATCTGTGTCTAGTTCAGTGCTCTCTTGTGCCTCTCTTGAAACTGAAGGCTTTATGAAGGGAGGATGCCTAATTCTTACCCCCAGGATGTTCAGCATTTCTAGGGCCAGATGACTGAATGTTGTCTGCCAGTCTATGGACCATGAGGTCTCTTTACAGGAGGCAACCTTGTATGTCGCCTGTCAGTACCGTCTTTACCTCAATGATGCAGTACACAATAAAACGGTATACCAAATCAGATGGGTCGACAGTAGATCTAGATTGAGACAATACAATGGAACAGGAAGAGACAAGAGAGTCATTAGTATCATGTTCAGGTTCATTTATAACAGAACAGGTGAGATATTTACATTCAGTGTTAACAGGTGACAGGTACAGGGCTGGTAAAGGTGCTAAGAGAAATAGAGAAGTTGACTTCTTGGGCTTTAATCTTATCTTTGAGCTGAGTCTTCTGATGGAGATGATGTGCTCGTAGAGGAGTTCATGGTTGATTCAGACTCCACTTCTGGTTCAGACTCTTCTCCAGTTTTCCTACTGCCTTTAGAAGACTTTCCATTTCAACTATATGAATAACCGTTGGCATGTAGCGCTCCATCTTCAAGTCTGAGCTGGAAATGACGATCTTCGTGCACAGACCTGCAAACTGCTGGTTAGTTGGAACAGTGTTGGTCATATTATTCCATTGCCTACAAAAGATTAATAACATAATTATAACTTTAATAATATTATCATAAGTTTAGTAATATTATCATTATCATAATAGAGAATTAATCTGAACCCAGAGAACAAACATACTCATCACTCAGACTGAAGACGATGTCCAGGATGTCTGAAAAGTATTGTTGTTCAGGGAGCTCCTGTGAGGGCTTCCCAGCAGGAGTCATCCCTGGTGAATTTGCTTCCTCACTCATTCTGCATTATCATTCATTCAGAGTTCTGGGGAACAAATTAAAGCTGAACCAGTTATTATTATTATTAGTGATAGAAGTTCATTAGCAGCACCTAATTAACCATGTAGCATATTACCTAGAAACAACCTGGCATAGCCAAGTACTATACCAGCCTACTAGCATACAAGCTTCACTCTGCATTTACTTTGGGTAATTCACTATAATAATAATAATAATAATAATAATAATAATTATTATTATTATTATTATTATTGCTGCTGTTGTTGTTATTATCATTATTATTGTTATTATTATTATTATTGTTAGTAGTAGTAGTAATAGTAGTAGTGGTAGTATAAGAACTGTGTGTGTGTGTGTGTGTGTTACAATACAACGAAGATAAAAAAATTACTAAATAAAAGAATAATATTCTACAAGTATCATAGATGACAGAACACAAGTCTTAAGTTTTCACTCTTTTACTGAAAGTACAGAACACATTTAGAGGACTCTTATTTTGTACACTCAATTCTAATACAAACAAGTGCTCTGCTCTTTAAATGGAGTGAGGTGAGATTAATGTGAGTAACTAGTAGAGTAATTGCTAAGAGAGTGGTGCAGTCAGTCTTATATATATTTAGTCCTGTTATATTAATCCAAAAGTAAACTTGAAACTTTCTCTTTTTACTTCGTTTAGCTTTCACAACATCAAAAATCTTCCAAGGAAAACGAAGTTTAGAGCAAGGACAGCGGAGCTACTTTATTTACATGTCTCAGAAACAAACCCGGAGCGCACCACTGGCGCTGATTAACTAATTATCTGCAGGTGTCAGTGCCTTTACATAAATAGTCCACCAGAGGGCGCTAACTACTCACTAAGATGAACAACCAAACCCAACACTTCCGTATCCCGTAACGAAGCTTTACCATCTTCACCATCCGGTGTCGACCCGAGGAGGACGGGTTCCCCTGTTGAGTCCTGGCTCCTCTCAAGGTTTCTTCCTCAGATCATTTTTCCCCTATGCCGCTGTCGCCCTCGGCTTGCTCAGCATGGGTTCTGACCCGGATGTGTGTTTGGAAAGAGGTTTTTATGTTCTGTACGCCATGAACACCTTATGCATACATTTACAGTGCATTATGTACACAGGACTCACAGGGAAGCTAAAATAAATGCCTAAATGCACTAAAGTCCTGTTTGTTTTATTTATTACATTTCAGACTCAGTATGCTCCTTTTAATACGTATCTGTAATTTTCTTAGATTATTTGTTATTAGAAGTTGCAGATATCCATTTCTAAGCATTCTATGCAT
Organism: Prochilodus magdalenae; assembly: GCA_024036415.1. Taxonomy (NCBI): domain Eukaryota; kingdom Metazoa; phylum Chordata; class Actinopteri; order Characiformes; family Prochilodontidae; genus Prochilodus; species Prochilodus magdalenae. The sequence continues at coordinate 150,641 of JAMWET010003809.1, read as the reverse complement.
TTCTGAGGTAGGGGTGGAGGTGGAGTGACACCAGGCCTTCTGGACATGTGACATGAGACAACAAGCTGTTCATCTTGTCTCTGACCACGGTGCCTCCACACATGGACTCGTTGGTCGTCTCCACCAGGACAAAAGTGGAGATGACTCCCTGCTATTATAGTCACTTCATGACAGTCTGGCACGACACCATTGTCCTTGGCAACATTGATGTGGTGATAATGGCAGCCGCCATAACGGTCATGTATCTGTGTATGTAGTCCTGCATTGTGTAGCTGTCAGCCAGTAGTGCTGGCGCTAACAGGATGACTCATGGGGGCTTCACTGCTCCCTGAATGCCCGCAGTCTTGGCTGTTGAGTCAGTGAGATACAGCAATAAGGCCGGTCTCTGCTTCACATGCATACAGACGAGTAAAATCTGAATCATTAGCATGTGATACGATGTCAAACCCAGCAACTTTCATTCCTTCATGTGTTTTAAGAAGTGTTTTTATTAGGATCTCATCTCACAAGCACACAAGACGGTTCATATACAATGCTAAAATAGCAATATTTAATAATAATTTTGGATTATCAACAATAACAGTCTGCTTACTTCCTCTGTTCTTATTTAGTACTCATTCTGATTAACTGGACACGCCATAAGTTGGAGTAGGATCAATCATGACCTGTGACTTTCTATAAGTAAGTTAAAAGTGTGTTGAAACTGCAGTGAACAGAAGCTTCATGTGGTTTAGTTAATTTCAGGTTCTGCTCAGAACTACAAGCACACCGAGCAGTAGGGCGTGCATTCACAGTTTAACCACTAAATGGAAGAACACCTTTTACTGACTTTCAGCTGCTGTGAGAGCTCATGTGTAAGAGACTCAGCGGATATCAGCAAAGACAAACCCACTACCACCTCTAAGATGCACTAACAGACCCTGCAGAGACTCAGGTGGGGTTAGGCGGGTGGAGAACAAACTCAGAGTGTAAGAAACAAATCTCACATACACCCACTTACCCAGTCACTCACTCACTCAAACACTCATTCACACTCACACGCACACACTCACACTCACCCTGTCACTCACTGCTACTTTTCATGTTGCAGTAAAACTCTGGAAGAGAGATCTGGAAGATCATCATCCATGGCGTCCTGTATCTTCCAGGTCATCAGTAATCTGCTAATGCTAGTTCTGCTGTTCGGCTGGTGTGGAGACTCACAAGGTGAGTTACAGCTTCACTCTCTCACTTCTAACTGTACAGACAATAAACTGATGAATGGTAGACTGTAATTCTGTTTTTGTCAAGATATATTTTTCAAAGTTGGTCTTTCTTTTGGATTGTGATGAATCCTTAGTATGAACTTTATTATAAGTTTTTTCTTGATGTCGCTCAGCTTTCTCAGTTATTTTACAATCATCTACAGATTAGTTCGCCAATCTGGATTTTAAAAAATCTTCATTTTTTACAGCATGTACATCTTACTAATCTCCTAACAGTTATCTGAAGCTCGGACGGAAGTTGTAAAAGCATACTAGTATAAAGATATACCTTTAACTACAAACAAACTAAATTTATATATGAGTTTGTTTAATTTTACATGACTTAAAAACAATGTCTTCCACAGTTTTGAATAGTGTAATCATCAAACAAACACAAAAACTTTTTTTTTTATTAATAAAGGTAAGATATTTACTTGTAGCCTCATTTTTAAAATTCACTGAATAAACAGCACAATAATCACAGTTTTATTAATTAATTAAATGTAGTTTATTGTTTTTTTTATATTAAAAAATAGATTGTAATTAACTAATTACCTTGGTTGTTTAAACAGATATTTGTTTTAGAGACTGTTGTTTTTAAATAATAATGATAATTTAAAAAAACTAATGTCACCTTAAACATTGTGCAATAAAATATTCAGTTATGGGAAACCCTCTGATTCTAATTAGTTGATTATTTTTTAATAATTATTATTATGTCAGTTTCAAGTTATTTCGGTTATTTCACCATTGTGGATTTTATTTTCTTAACGGTTCAGTTTTATTCACTTGTGTATATACCATGAAACTGCTGATACTAGAAAACACTGAATTGTGGCAGGAAATTCACCTTCATGTTACCTTCAGAGTTAAAAGTTTACTGTAAAAGTTATTTTCATTGCTTTGTTTCTCAAAGTATTTTTATTTGAATAAATCTAGTTAAATTGCTCATTACCAAAAAAAAAGGTTAAAAAAGGAATTATTTTCTAGTGTGATTTCTTCTTTACTTGCTCGCTTGATTCATACAGCATTAGTACTTTAGTAAAACTAAGTGATTAATTTTGGACATTTTTAATCAAAACACATCATTTACTGTGTGGTTTAATCATTTAGCTGTAGCTCTCATTTTTACCACAAGGTTACACTTTAATATTATTTGTCAGTTTAAACTATAAAGTCATCTGGTAATAAGCAGTTTAACTTGTTTTACTCAACAGAATACAGTCATATGTAAGAGTTTCAACACCACTGGCATTGTTTGTTGGTTTTCTCCACAGATAATTATCTATCTGTTTACATGTTTGTGTCAGGATGTTTTTTGAGATTTGATCTCTAATTTTGAATTGTGATGAATTCTTAGTATGAATTTTATTATAACTTTGTTCTTCATGTCATTCTGCCTACTTATTTTAGAATCATCTACAGCTTAGTTTAGCACTGTTGTCATTTTATTGATTTCAAAACCCTTAGAACGAATTATTGGAACTCAAATTTGGTTTGGTAAGTTCAGTGACCCTTGACCTCCATATACAGGTGACTCCAATCATGAGAAAGGGTATTTAAGGGGGGCAATTGTACGTTTTTCTCCTCTTTGCATCTTCTCTGAAGTGTCGCAGCATGGGAGTCTCAAAACAACTTTCAAATGACCTGAAAACAAAGATTGTTCACCGTCATGGTTTAGGGGAAGGATACAGAAAGCTATCTCAGAGATTTCAGCTTTCAGTCTCCACTGTGAGAAACATTGTGAGAAAATGGAAGACCACAGGCACAGTTCAAGTCAAGGCTCAAAGTGGCAGACCAAGAAAAATCTGGAATAAACAGAAGCGAAGGATGTTGAGAACAGTCAGAGTTAACCCACAGACCAGCACCAAAGACCTACAACATGATCTTGCTGCTGATGGAGTCACTGTGCATCGTTCAACTATTCAGTGCACTTTACACAAGGAGATGCTGTATGGGAGAGCGATGCAGAGGAAGCCTTTTCTCCGCCCACATCACAAACAGAGCCGCTTGAGGTATGCTGAAGCACATTTGGACAAGCTGCTTCATTTTGGAATAAGGTGCTGTGGACTGATGAAACTAAAATAGAGTTATTTGGGCATAACAAGGGTCGTTATGCATGGAGGAAAAAAAACACAGCACTCCAAGAAAAACACCTGCTACCTACAGTAAAATTTGGTGGTGGTTCCATCATGCTGTGGGGCTGTGTGGCCAGTACAGGGACTGGGAATCTTGCTAAAGTTGAGGGACGCATGAATTCCAATCAATATCAACAGAATCTGGAGACCAATGTCGAGGAATCAGTGACAAAGCTAAAGCTGCCCCGGGGCTGGATCTTCCAGCAAGACAACGACCCTAAACACTGCTCAAAATTTACTAATGCATTCATGCAGAGGAACAAGTACAGCGTTCTGGAATGGCCATCTCAGTCCCCAGACCTGAATATTCTTGAAAATCTGTGGTGTCACTTAAAGAGAGCTGTCCATGCTCGGAAACCATCAAACCTGAATGAACTGGAGATGTTTTGTAAAGAATGGTCTAAAATACCTTCAGCCACAATCCAGACTCTCATTAGAAGCTATAGGAAGCGTTTAGAGGCTGTTATTTCTGCGAAAGGAGGCTCTACTAAATATTAAGTTAAGGTTTTTTTTTTGGTGCCCAAATTTATGCACCTGCCTACTTTTGTTTAGACAATTATTGCACAATTTCTGTAAATCAACTTCATTTCACTTCTCAAATATCACTGTGTTTGTCCCCTATATGATCTATTTAACAGAATTTTTTTATCCAAACAATCAATGCTTAATAATGGTAAATCAGAAAAAGTTAACAAGGCTGCCCAAACTTTTGCACCCCACTGTATATATGTACGAGTGTGGTTAATTTTGCATGACTTAAAAACAATGTATTCCACAGTGTTGAATAGTGTAATCATCAAACACACATTTTTTTATAAATGAAGGTAAGATATTTACATGCAGCCTTGTATTTAGAATTCACTGAATCTCCACTGTTTTTTATGTTAAATTGTTTTTTTAAATGTTATTTTAAACAAAAATAATAATAATAATTTATATAAATTATACATACGGTAATTAACTTGGTTGTTTAAATAGATAATAGTAATAATAAAACTGATATTTTTAAATATTAATCATTAAAAAACAGTTAATAATCATTTATCAGTTCATTCGTTTTTTTTTTATTTATTCTGTTGAACCACAATTTAAAAGCAATGTCTGATTTTCACTAGATGATTTTCAGAACATTTTTAGTAATTATTACATTTGTTATTTCAGTAACCGTTGTGGTTTTGACTTTTTTTAATGGAAGGTTAGTAAGAATTTTGTGTATAAATAATGACACTTGTGATACTAGCGAACACTTATTTGTTGGCAGGAAATTCCCCTTAATGTTATCGTTCAGAGATTAGAAGTGACCTGGTGTAAAATGTAACATATTTATTTTACTTTGCTTTGTTTATTTTACTTTGCTTTATATTTTTTTTGAATAAATCCAGTTAAATTGCTCATTAACACAGAAATAATTTGTATGTTAAAATAGGAAGTATTTTATAGTGTCATTTCCTCATTTTAATCTCAGTTCATACAGCATTAGTTCTTTAGTAAAACTAAGTGATTAACTTTAAATATTCATTTCAAACATTTTGAATTCAAAACACATCATTCAGGTATGGTTTGATCATTTGACTCTTGTTTTTACCACAAGACTACACTTTAAAAATGATTTGTTTAACTTGTTTTACTCATCTGACTGTAGTCACATGAGTTTCAACACCACTATGAATTTTCTCTACAGAGAATTCAATTTTACAATCGGACATTCAGTGTGTAGTCTGCAGAGAATTTTTACATATCGAAACAAAACAACCAGGAACGTCTAAACTATGTGAATGTATTGAATTCAAAGCAACATAGGTTAGATTAACAAAAGCAGAAATTTACACCAATAAAAATCTTAAAAACATTTCAGCTCAGCTTTTCCAGTATTATTATAATTTTTCTACAGCCAAACACATTTCAGCAATGTGCAGCAGTGTCCAGCAGTCTCAGCATTTTCATCATCTGTAGCTCATTATAGAGTCTGTTACGAGCTGGATCAGCTGTATTAGAGCAGAGAAGCTCTAAACTGTGCAGATTGTAGCGTTTAATGAAAGTGTCGTCCGTGTGAATGCCTGCTGTATCATATTAGAAGCTGATCTTTGACCTACTGTGTTCAGACTTTTATTAATATGATGATAGGCTTATAAATAGTAACAGACCTAAAGACAAACTGTAAACATTGGATTTTAATGTTTCTTCTTTATTAATACAAAAACAATTCAATTAGATCTAAACATATTTATAAAAATGTTTAAGTAACAATAGTTCTTCTATTAGCACTAATACTACTACTTATAATTATAATAATAATAATAATAATAATAATAATAATAATAATTTTGATTGTTTTTGTAGGACCTGAGCTGGACTGTATCCCGTCTATCAGAGTATCTCGGAATGCAGTGTGGTGGAAATCTTCTGAAAGAGAGACTCTGAAGATCAACTGCACTGTTCTCATTGAGTCACACTGCTGGAAGAACTTATCAGTGTTCTGGTGTAAAATTGGAGATGGTGATCACTGCAGACCTTTGAGTCACTCCAATCACACTGGAACAGAATGGAGGGATATTAGTGGGGAAGAAAGAATGTTTTTCCTGATTTTCCAGAGGTTATCTGTGGAGGATGCTGGTCTTTACAGGTGCAGGTCAGATAAACCTGTATCCACTTCAGGTCACACTATTAACATTACTGTAACAGGTAAACACAAAGATTCATTCTTATATACATGCTCTCTAACACAATTATAAACCCAGGTTAACAGCTATTATTAATTATTCATAACCTGTGATCTCTCAGCTCCTGTCACAGATGTTGAAGTTGTCGGTAATGAAAACACAGCAAGAAGTAAGAGACTTTCATTTTCATTTTCAGATCAAATATGAAAATAAACTGCTAATCTGAAACACATCTGCTCATCATTTATGATCTTTCAGATGTTAATCTGGACTCTGAAGGTGGAAGTCAGACAAATACAACAATATGTAAGAACACTGATCTTCATTCATCTTCATTCAAGCTTCTGATCATAACACAATATGATGTGTTGACTGACTGGGACATAATCCTGTTATAATAATGTAATAAACTCTGTTTATATCCAGTTATAGCAGCAGATTTTATAGAAAGCAGGAATCCCGTTCTTCTTTGATAGATAGGTAGTCTGTCTGTAGAGCAGCTCTGTGACAGCCACTGAACTTGCTTTAAGCATTGCTGTCTAATTTCTCTGTCTGATCTTCTCAGCTATCAGAGACACGGAGCAGAGCGCTGTACAGCAGGTCTATGTGCTCTACTCTATTGTGATTGTGGTCACTGTAGTGCTGGCCGTTCCAGTACTGTTCCAAACCATCAGCAACAAAGGTACTGAACACAGCTCCTGATCTCATAGGACTCATTACATGCTCTCTAATATTTATTAATAATATTTCATCATCAACACGTGTATCTGAAACACGCTATATGCTCCTCTGTTAGATTCAGATCAGCCTCTAGAAGACCAGGTAAGGATGAGCACCATGTTCACTGCTTCACATTCACTACAGTGCTGTAGACTCAGTGTCTGGTGTGTTCACAGGACCTGCTGACCACTGTGTCTTATGAAGCAGCAGAAGATTCCAGTCTTCAGGATTAGAGCTCATGACCTGCAGAGAGAGAGAGAGAGGCGTCACTTCATTAAAGCTCACTAGCAGGATTAATAATAAACCCTTTAATGAAACTGCAGCTCATTTGAATACCTGTTTAAAACTGATTCCAGCTCAAATCACAGATGCTGACATCATGTTCAGCAGTTTCACATCAGAAACACAAAGAGAAATGCGATGTCACTGAAAAGGCATCAGATGCAGCTCAAATGTTTTAGATATGTAAAGATTTTAATACAGACTGATTCTGATGAGCGCTGTTTGGGTGGATGGTGTTTTGAAGTGCAGTTGGGATGTTACAGGCCCCTTCAGTTCAATAACAGAATCAGATCATTTCATTATGTACACATTCTTATACTCTTTATCATCTTTAAGATTTATAATATTAAATAACTGTGTAATATATGTTAACATTGCTAGTTAATTTGCATGAATCAGATGCATTTGTGAATTTAATAACTGTTTTAATATTACCTGAATTAAAAATATGCTTTCAGCTGGAGTCTTGAAATGTCTTTGTGCATCACTGCACTGACTGAAGTGTGAACGTGTGAGCAGCTCATGGAGGATGTGGGTTTAGTGAGAACTCACTTCTGCCATTAAAGAACACCATCATTTCAAAGTCTCTAATGTACAGCAGCTCTCCAAATGACCACTGTTATTCCTTTACCTAGAAGGAAAAACTGTATTTTGCATTTAGATTATTTATTAAGATCATAAATCTGATATTTCCTGTACGTTTATGATATTTTCTAGGACGTCTGTATAGGTCATTCCTTTGTTACAGTATCCACCACCTCTTGCTCTGCAAACAGACATAAACTACTGATGCTGCTAATTCTACTTTTATTACTGTTACTACTGCTGCTACAGCTGCTCCTCCTCCTGTTAGAACTAGCCCCGCCCCTGTGGCCCCACTTTGCATTAGGTTTTCTTTAATTACTGTGTGGTTATAGATTAACAATATGCAACAACAGTGTAACTAATAGTGATGTATCCGCTGTCACATGTGAATTACAGCAGTACAGTCTATGTAAATAATATACATGTATACACAAGTAGTGTGTTGGTGTACAGTAACTCAGTAAGTGTAATGCGTTAGTGTACTGTAAGTAGTGTGTTGGTGTACAGTAACTCAGTAAGTGTAATGCGTTAGTGTACTGTAAGTAGTGTGTTGGTGTACAGTAACTCAGTAAGTGTAATGCGTTAGTGTGCTGTAAGTAGCGTGTCGGTGTACAGTAACTCAGTAAGTGTAATGTGTTAGTGTACTGTAAGTAGTGTGTCGGTGTACAGTAACTCAGTAAGTGTAATGCGTTAGTGTACTGTAAGTAGTGTGTTGGTGTACAGTAACTCAGTAAGTGTAATGCGTTAGTGTACTGTAAGTAGCGTGTCGGTGTACAGTAACTCAGTAAGTGTAATTTGTTGGTGTGCTGTAAGTAGTGTGTCGGTGTACAGTAACTCAGTAAGTGTAATGTGTTGGTGTGCTGTAAGTATTGTGTTGGTGTACAGCAACTCAGTAATTGTGATGCGTTAGGGTACTGTAAGTAGTGTGTTGGTGTACAGTAACTCAGTAAGTGTAATGCGTTAGTGTACTGTAAGTAGCGTGTTGGTGTACAGTAACTCAGTAAGTGTAATGTGTTAGTGTGCTGTAAGTAGTGTGTTGGTGTACAGTAACTCAGTAAGTGTAATGTGTTAGTGTGCTGTAAGTAGTGTGTTGGTGTACAGTAACTCAGTAAGTATAATGCGCTAGTGTGCTGTAAGTAGTGTGTCGGTGTACAGTAACTCAGTAAGTGTAATGCGTTGGTGTGCTGTAAGTAGTGTGATGGTGTACAGTAACTCAGTAAGTGTAATGCGTTAGTGTACTGTAAGTAGCGTGGCGGTGTACAGTAACTCAGTAAGTGTAATGTGTTGGTGTGCTGTAAGTAGCGTGTTGGTGTACAGTAACTCAGTAAGTGTAATGCGTTAGTGTACTGTAAGTAGCGTGGCGGTGTACAGTAACTCAGTAAGTGTAATGTGTTAGTGTACTGTAAGTAGTGTGTTGGTGTACAGTAACTCAGTAAGTGTAATGCGTTGGTGTACTGTAAGTAGTGTGTTGGTGTACAGTAACTCAGTAAGTGTAATGTCTTAGTGTACTGTAAGTAGCGTGTTGGTGTACAGTAACTCAGTAAGTGTAATGCGTTAGTGTGCTGTAAGTAGCGTGTTGGTGTACAGTAACTCAGTAAGTGTAATGCGTTAGTGTGCTGTAAGTAGCGTGTCGGTGTACAGTAACTCAGTAAGTGTAATGCGTTAGTGTACTGTAAGTAGTGTGTCGGTGTACAGTAACTCAGTAAGTGTAATGCGTTAGTGTACTGTAAGTAGCGTGTCGGTGTACAGTACCTCAGTAAGTGTAATGCGTTAGTGTACTGTAAGTAGCGTGTCGGTGTACAGTAACTCAGTAAGTGTAATGCGTTAGTGTACTGTAAGTAGTGTGTTGGTGTACAGTAACTCAGTAAGTGTAATGCGTTAGTGTACTGTAAGTAGCGTGTTGGTGTACAGTAACTCAGTAAGTGTAATGCGTTAGTGTACTGTAAGTAGCGTGTTGGTGTACAGTAACGTGTAATGTGTTAGTGTACTGTAAGTAGTGTGTTGGTGTACAGTAACTCAGTAAGTGTAATGCGTTAGTGTGCTGTAAGTAGTGTGTTGGTGTGTAGTGTAACTCAGTAAGTGTAATGTGTTAGTGTACTGTAAGTAGTGTGTTGGTGGACAGAAACTCAGTAAGTGTAATGTGTTAGTGTACTGTAAGTAGTGTGTTGGTGTACAGTAACTCAGTAAGTGTAATGTGTTAGTGTACTGTAAGTAGTGTGTTGGTGTACAGTAACTCAGTAAGTATAATGCGCTAGTGTGCTGTAAGTAGTGTGTCGGTGTACAGTAACTCAGTAAGTGTAATGCGTTGGTGTGCTGTAAGTAGTGTGATGGTGTACAGTAACTCAGTAAGTGTAATGCGTTAGTGTACTGTAAGTAGCGTGGCGGTGTACAGTAACTCAGTAAGTGTAATGTGTTGGTGTGCTGTAAGTAGCGTGTTGGTGTACAGTAACTCAGTAAGTGTAATGCGTTAGTGTACTGTAAGTAGCGTGGCGGTGTACAGTAACTCAGTAAGTGTAATGTGTTAGTGTACTGTAAGTAGTGTGTTGGTGTACAGTAACTCAGTAAGTGTAATGCGTTGGTGTACTGTAAGTAGTGTGTTGGTGTACAGTAACTCAGTAAGTGTAATGTCTTAGTGTACTGTAAGTAGCGTGTTGGTGTACAGTAACTCAGTAAGTGTAATGCGTTAGTGTGCTGTAAGTAGCGTGTTGGTGTACAGTAACTCAGTAAGTGTAATGCGTTAGTGTGCTGTAAGTAGCGTGTCGGTGTACAGTAACTCAGTAAGTGTAATGCGTTAGTGTACTGTAAGTAGTGTGTCGGTGTACAGTAACTCAGTAAGTGTAATGCGTTAGTGTACTGTAAGTAGCGTGTCGGTGTACAGTACCTCAGTAAGTGTAATGCGTTAGTGTACTGTAAGTAGCGTGTCGGTGTACAGTAACTCAGTAAGTGTAATGCGTTAGTGTACTGTAAGTAGTGTGTTGGTGTACAGTAACTCAGTAAGTGTAATGCGTTAGTGTACTGTAAGTAGCGTGTTGGTGTACAGTAACTCAGTAAGTGTAATGTGTTAGTGTACTGTAAGTAGCGTGTTGGTGTACAGTAACTCAGTAAGTGTAATGCGTTAGTGTGCTGTAAGTAGTGTGTTGGTGTGTAGTGTAACTCAGTAAGTGTAATGTGTTAGTGTACTGTAAGTAGTGTGTTGGTGGACAGAAACTCAGTAAGTGTAATGTGTTAGTGTACTGTAAGTAGTGTGTTGGTGTACAGTAACTCAGTAAGTGTAATGTGTTAGTGTACTGTAAGTAGTGTGTTGGTGTACAGTAACTCAGTAAGTGTAATGTGTTAGTGTACTGTATGTAGCTTGCTGGTGTACAGTAACTCAGTAAGTGTAATGTGTTAGTATAGGTAGTGTTGGTGTATCGGTACTGGAAACTCCTTCAGTGTTTTATAATGAGTTTATTAAGAGTCTGTAGTTATTATAGTCATAATAAACCATGCTACTGTTACTCTTCAAACTCTGTAATCCTTACACTCTTTAAGGGTGTAAGCCTGAACTATGGTTAACCAGTTATGGGCTCACTGTCTCTCATTGGCAATCATATTATTTTGGGGGAAAAAAAGAGGGAAGTGCCTGAGTGGCAGCTTACAGCTAGAAATGGAAAAATAGTAGAATCAGAATGGAAGTGGCGTATAAGGCAATACAGTGTTCCTGACTGTACAAACAAATACCTGCTATAATTGGAGCTGGATGGAGAGTTAATTACGAAGTTTTGTGCCACACCTAAACTGAGAGTGTAGATCAAACAGAAATGGCTGTCCCATTTCAGCATCAGGTCTCAGTCATACAAAATATTCAGGACCAGTCTAATGTGATGTCTAATGTGCTTAAAGATAAACACAGATTTAGAGTGTGATGAAACGATTGTGTCTTGGTAAATTGGAGCATGTAAATGTATTTTAGTAGACTGCAAAAATAAAATGATGAGCTAAAATATATATTCCATAATATAACATAGTATGCCCCCTTTACATAGAACTCCTTTGTGTGTGAACCAGTATAGCTAATTATTTGAACTTTTATTAACCAAACTTCTAATAATAAGCAACATAAAAATCAAAGACTTACATTCTTTTAATATGTTTTATGTAACTTCAATAAACTTACAGTTTTTTGCAGCTATGAACTTTTGTAAGTAAGAAGCATATACTTTTAGATATATACCTATTGATTCAAGCTATATGTCTGATAAATGAAGATCATTGTAACTCCTCAACTACTTTGTATTATAGGCTATATATTCATTTTCGTTTTACTTTGTAAAACTATTATTAATACAAACCCTGCATGCACCTTTATTTGTGCTATTTTATTTTCTTAAAATTCATGTAAATCATCATTTGACCAATAGGTGGCAATATAGCTCTAAAAACTCTGTTGCTTTGTTGTATTTTAAATATAAATTGAAGTGAGATGAATAAAGCATATTTTCTTCACTAGTTATTAACCCCCATTTTACTGTATTCAAAGTAATACATAAATAAAAAATTTACATTCATCTGAATCCAGTGGAAATAATATGAATATAACTTTACATCAGGAGGAAAAAGTAATGTTGTTGATGTAAAGATAATTTATTCCAAGTAAATTTGGACTATGTCTATTGGTGAATCCATCATGAAGTGTTTTACACAATGTGAAGGCAGATAGTATCTTTTATGGCAAATATGCACAATATGGCCAAATGCATGTGGACATCTGTCTCAGTTATAAAGTTCAGGTGTTTTCAACCACACTCATTGCTAACAGGTTAATAAAATTAAGCTTGTAGCTGTGCAGTCTTTATAGATAAACACTGGCAGCAGAATGGGCCATACAGAAGAGCTCAATGTTTTTAAACATGGTGCTGTTATATGACGCCACCTTTAAGATGGATCATTTCTATGGCATTTAGCTGACGCTCTTATCCAGAGTGACTTACAAGGGTATTCATATTACAGGTAGGTCAATGTAGTGTTAAGAGTCTTTCCCAAGTACTCTTATTGGTGTAGCACAGCATAGTCACCCAGACCGGGATTCAAACCCCTGTCTCCCACATGTGGTAGCAGCCCCCGGGCAAGTAGTGGTGTTATGCACTAAGCTTCACCAACCACTACCTGGAGCATGAAATCTCTTCCCTGTTATTGCATGTATGTGTTTATTATGAAATGGAAAGCATCTGGGAACTTCAGCAGCCTAGTATAGAAGCAGCAGTTCAATTACATGAAACATTTAGAACTTGAAATTAAACAGCGTGGCCATTAACTCAACAGACCTCAGGTTCTTCTCAGAAGAGAAATAAAGAGGGGTGCATGTCCCTCCCTTTTATATATGGTGTCCCTTTAAATGAGTGAAATCAGCTACTCTAAGGTGCACCCATTGCTGACACAGGTGTGCAGCTGAAACAAAAACACACTCTGAAAAATACTGTCTGGAATAGGCAGATCTCTAAACACTAGTTAGAGGAACTTGCAAATGCACTAATCATCCTGTAGGGGGCGTCATGGTGCTCTGGGGTGCTTCAGAGTCTGTTTAACATGTTGGTGGAATACAGTGATTTAGAGAACAGAGGATGACAGTAAATGTTTAGTAAAGTGGGCTGAATGGAGTGAATTTGTAGGCTATATTAATATTAGAGTAATTCCAGAGAGTTAGGCTGTCTATCTGTTGTAGAGTAAGATTTATAGGCAAAGGTCAGCGTTAGGGTAGGATTAGGTTATGGGCTAGAGTAAAATAAGGGATAGGGTAAAGGTGGGGGTATGGTTAGGATAAGGGTTAGGGTAAAGGTGGGGGTATGGTTAGGATAAGGGTTAGGGTAAAGGTGGGGGTATGGTTAGGATAAGGGATAGGGTAAAGGTGGGGGTATGGTTAGGATAAGGGTTAGGGTAAAGGTGGGGGTATGGTTAGGATAAGGGTTAGGGTAAAGGTGGGGGTATGGTTAGGATAAGGGTTAGGGTAAAGGTGGGGGTATGGTTAGGATAAGGGTTAGGGTAAAGGTGGGGGTATGGTTAGGATAGGATAAAGGGTTAGGGGGTAAAAGGTGGGGGTATGGTATGGGGGTTAGGATAAGGGTTAGGGTAAAGGTGGGGGTATGGTTAGGATAAGGGTTAGGGTAAAGGTGGGGGTATGGTTAGGATAAGGGTTAGGGTAAAGGTGGGGGTATGGTTAGGATAAGGGTTAGGGTAAAGGTGGGGGTATGGTTAGGATAAGGGATAGGGTAAAGGTGGGGTATGGTTAGGATAAGGGATAGGGTAAAGGTGGGGGTATGGTTAGGATGGATAAGGGTTAGGGTAAAGGTGGGGGTATGGTTAGGATAAGGGATAGGGTAAAGGTGGGGGTATGGTTAGGATAAGGGATAGGGTAAAGGTGGGGGTATGGTTAGGATAAGGGGGGGTTATTAGGGGGTAGGGTAGGTGGGGGTATGGTTAGGATAAGGGTTAGGGTAAAGGTGGGGTATGGTTAGGGTTAGGATAAGGGATAGGGTAAAGGTGGGGGTATGGTTAGGATAAGGGATAGGGTAAAGGTGGGGGTTAGATTAGGATAAGGGTTAGGGTAAAGGTGGGGGTATGGTTAGGATAAGGGATAGGGTAAAGGTGGGGGTATGGTTAGGATAAGGGATAGGGTAAAGGTGGGGGTATGGTTAGGATAAAGGATAAAGGTGGGGTATGGTTAGGGTAGGGTAAAGGGATAGGGTAAAGGTGGGGGTATGGTTAGGATAAGGGATAGGGTAAAGGTGGGGGTATGGTTAGGATAAGGGTTAGGGTAAAGGTGGGGGTATGGTTAGGATAAGGGATAGGGTAAAGGTGGGGGTATGGTTAGGATAAGGGATAGGGTAAAGGTGGGGGTATGGTTAGGATAAGGGTTAGGGTAAAGGTTGTGTTTTGTGTGTGTGTGTGTGTGTGTGTGTGTGTGTGTGTGTGTGTGCCTGTGTGTGCGTGTGTGTGTGCGTGCGCACGATAATGTATGTGTGTGTGCACGAACATGTGTGTGCATGTGTGCGTGCGTGTGTGTGTATCCTTGGTGAGCGTCCCCTCCCTCATGTTGTTGTGTGGAGTATCTGTGTTCTCTCTCTAGGTGTCAGGAGACCCCCACCCAGCTGTTCACTCTCTGTCTCTCTCTCTCTCATGCTCTCTCACACTCTTACTCTCTCTCTCTCTCTTTCTCTCTTCCCCCTTGCCCTCTCCAGCAGATGTCTCCCGCTGGACTGTTTGGGTGTGGCACCCAGCAGCTATAACAGAGCCTCTCTGCTATCTCTAATGTTGGAATATTACTAAAACATCTTCCTAATTAATTGTAAATAATAGGAACCAGACGTCTGAAGATATTAATGCCTGATCTTTATGGTATTGTTTTATGATAGTTCTGTAGGTGAATTCTGGCCTGTTTTATTTTCAGAGCTCATTCATGGCGGAGAGGTGCTGTTAGGCCAGATAGGTTTTCATCATTATATATAAAAGCTCTGTTATTGTGTCCACTAGATTAAAGGAGCTGCCCTGATGATTTCGTAATAGTCATGTAACGCTGACAGCCGTGTCTCTTATGAGCTAAAATTGGAACGGAATGGCTGTTTCTGATGGAGGGTGATGGCTTCAGCAGCTGCTAGGGAGAGATATGAAAGACAGGATTCTGCTTCAATGGAGAAATACAGGGACCCCAACTGGGACAAGTGGTGCAGTGGTGAGATGTGACATGCCCACATACTGTCCTGGGTGTAGGTGTGTGTGTGTGCCTGTGTGTGTGTGAGTGTGTCTGTGTGTGTGTGTGTGTGCGTGTGTATTGGGGTGTGTGTGTGTGTGTGTGTATTGGGGTGTGTGTGTGTGTGTGTGTGCGCATGTGTGTGTGTGTATTGGGGTGTGTGTGTGTGTGTGTGTGTGTGTATTGGGGTGTGTGTGTGTGTGTGTGTGTGTGTGTGTGTTGGGGGGTGTATGTGTGCGTCTTATTGGGGGTGTGGTTGAGGATAAGGGATAGGGTAGATGGTTAGGATTACAAACCCAAAGGTGGGGGTATGGTTAGGATAAGGGATTAGGGTAAAGATGTGATAACAGGGTAAACAGGATAAGGGTTACACAGGTGGGGTATGGTTGACACAAGGGGTTAAACGCATAAGGGTTTAGGGTAAAGGTACACACACACACATGTGATATGGGGTAGGGTAAAGGTGGGGGTATGGTTAGGATAAGGGTTAGGGTGTAAAGGTGGTTAGGATATGGTTAGGATAAAGGTGGTGGTGGGGGTGTGCATGTGTGTGGTGTGTGTTGTGTGTGTGTGTGTTGTGTGGGTGTGTGTGTGCGTGATATGTGTCTGTTACACACACACACCACACACACAAGTGTGTGTTGTGGTGTGTGTGTGTGTGTGTGGGTGTGTGTGTTGTGGTGTGTTGTGGTGTGTGTGTAATGTGTGGTCTGTTTTGTAAATACCCCTCCCTCATGTTAACAGACTGTGTTCTGCTCTCTAAAATGGAGACCTCCACCCAGCTGTTCACTCTCTGTCTCTCTCTCCTCTCATACTCTCTCATCCACTCTTACTCTCCTCTCTCTCATCTCTCTTCCCCTTGCCCTCTCCAGCAGATGTCTCCCGCGGACTGTTGTGTTAGCAGTATAACAGAGCTGCTATCTCTTGTTGGAAATTAGTTATATCCTGAGAGACATTTGCTAATAAGCCACACTTTTCTTTGTTCTAACACAGATCTGTGCTCTCCCTGTTTTATTTTCTCTCATTCTGGCGGAGAGGTGGGTTAGGCTGAGGTTTTCATCATTATATATAAAAGCTCTGTTATTGTGTCCACTAGATTCTGCCCTGATGATTTCGTAATAGCATGTAACGCTGACAGCAGAAAAAAATGAGCTAAAATTGGAACGGAATGGCTGTTTCATGGAGGGTGATGGCTTCAGCAGCTGCTAGGGAGAGATATGAAAAGACAGGATTCTGCTTCAATGGAGAAATACAGGGGACCCCAACTGGACAAGTGGTGCAGTGGTGAGAAAAAGAGAGAAAAGAGAGTGTGTGTGTATTGGGGTGTGTGTGTGTGTATTGGGGTGTGTGTGTGTGTGTGTGTGTGTATGTGTATGTGTGTGCGTGCGTGTGTGTGTGTGTATTGGTGTGTGTGTCAAATCAATCAAGATTACATACAGACTCACACACACACAACACAAAAAGGACACAGAAAAAATGAGAGAGAAAGAGAACACATAAAATGGATACATAAATGAGACGACAGACAGAACACAACGCAGGGCAATACACACACAGAAAGACACACACACACACACACACACAAACGCATTCATGCATTTCACTGATTAAATGATGGTCTGTTGTAAATAAGTTAACAGACTGCCTCTTAAATGCCTCAACCCTCTTTCCCTCATCCCTCTCTCTCCCTCTCTGTTTCTCCATCCTTCTTTCTCCTTCTCTTTTACTCTCTCGAGAGAGCACAGAGAGATCTTTGAGATCTAGAGTGAGAGAGAGAGAGAGAGAGAGAGAGAGAGAGAGAGAGAGAGAGAGAGAGAGAGAGAGAGACAGAGAGAGAGACAGAGAGAGAGAGACAGAGAGAGAGAGAGACAGAGAGAGAAAGAGAGACAGAGAGAGGGAGAGAGAGGGACAGAGAGAGGGACAGAGAGAGAGACGGAGAGAGAGAGAGAGAGAGTGAGAGAGAAAGACAGAGAGAGAGAGAGAGACAGAGAGAGACAGAGAGAGGGACAGAGAGAGGGACAGAGAGAGGGACAGAGAGGGACAGAGAGAGGGACAGAGAGAGGGACAGAGAGAGGGACAGAGAGAGACAGAGAGAGGGAGAGAGAGAGAGGGACAGAGAGAGGGACAGAGAGAGGGACAGAGAGGGACAGAGAGAGGGACAGAGAGGGACAGAGAGAGGGACAGAGAGAGACAGAGAGAGGGACAGAGAGAGGGACAGAGAGAGGGACAGAGAGAGAGACAGAGAGAGGGACAGAGAGAGGGAGAGACAGAATTATCTAAATTTGATATAGGTAGTTGCTGCAATCGCACCCTGAACCTGACCTACACTCGTGTACTCTGTACTGCTGACTGTGAGACTGGTACTGCTAGATTTCAAGCCCGGCCCGACTCAAACACAGAGGACGCACCGGTCATCCTGCTGAACTACTGTCTGAGCTTTGTGTCTGATGTAACACCCGGATCATAGTGTTGCCATGATGAAGCTGCCCCAGACCGGTCCGGAATTTTAAACAGCCCCTCTTTAGCGTTCTCTTTATTTCATCCAGCGTGAGCAAGACTGCCAGCTAGGCTTTGTTACACACAGGAAGAGAAAGATCATAAGACAAAACATGAAATTCATGTCAACAATATACTATATCAATAATTCTCTCGTCAGAAAACACCCCCGGAGACCTTTTTACACTAAGCATTAAATATTTATTTGGACGGAGTCTTCTCTCCATACTCTCTCCATATTGTGTACGCTTTCCGAAGGTTTGTGGATACGAACAAACGGACCAGTACCCCTGTAAATCATTTAGCCAATAATGTAACCAATTTCTCAAACAAGAAATGTACATCATCAGTGTATCTCAATAGTAATGGAAAGGAATTCTCCAGATTTCACATATCACAAAGTGTCTTAAAGCCTCAAAGACCACCACCATCCATAGTGCTGCCTCTTCCATCTCCTTCCTAATGGGAACATTATTACAACCTCCTCCAGCCGTGCTTTGTTGGTGTCAGATACGTTTGACTTTGGACTGTTCTCTTGTGGTTGTATTGCTTTACATCTATGCCAACGTACAGGACACCTTTGAAGTATGTGATGGTTACAGCTTCTTAAACAGTCATATTCATGTTCATAAGTAAATGCATAAAAGCATAAATGAGCCTCGAGTCTGACACAACTGTAGGAGTACTTGAAAATTCAGCCCAGAACCTGGTATCCAGTTTTGGTGGGCCACATTGGGCTCAGGTTTGGTAGTAGACCTCCGTTTTCAATGGCTCTTTACACAAACATCTTGGAGCTAATATATCGTCACTGTCCAAAGAAAAACATGCATCTCCATTTGTGTTGATTTTCCCTTTTATGCCTCATTTGATCACACGGGCTGCTGTTTACACTCTGTGGTATTTCTTGAAGACTGGACCAACAGAAATGGCTCAAAACAGCTTGGAAATACGTCAGGTTCCATTGACTTCCATTCAAATTAAAATGGCCTCTCCTGTAAAGTGCAATTTTGGAGATACATGGTATTTTTTGGACAGCGACGATATATGCCATAACACCTGTGAAGAAGTCCCTCTTTTCCCACACTTCAGTCGTCTACTCACGTAGCAGGAAACAGCCTGCCTATACATTAAAGCTGTAAGATTAAGATGACACATACAACCCGGGTTAGTTAGTCTTCGACCCTACATCCATAATTCACTTCCTGCTTATAAATGACTTATGCTGTCCTTACTTACTGCCTGGCATACATTATACATCACAGCCATGCTGCGAACAAATCATCTCCGCCAGCTTCAGCCAGAGACTCCAAAACAGAGACTTTTTAAACGAAGAGAATTTTTTCTCTGATCATTTAATAAATTCGAAATGCGGTATACTATATATATATATATATATATATAAATTGTCCTTATGGGAATCCAGAGTGATACAAATTGCGAGGACAAAAATGGAGCATTCAAAATATGAATTAATTCTATTTTCCACTACTTCTTTTGTGCACTGCAAGTGAACAGTTTGGTGGTTTGAGAAGCGGTTTCGGTGTCCTTAATCTTGTCTTCTCTCTCCATCTCTCTCTATTCCTGTCTTTCTCTCTGTGTTGAGTTGTAGATGGTATGAAAGTGCAGGCTTCTCCCTGCTGTGAAGTGAAACTCAATAATTCATGAGGTGTGACTCGCAGATAAAGTAGAAATCACCTCCAGAGAGACGGAGCTAGAGATAGGAAGAGATAGAGAGAGAGAGAGAGAGAGAGAAGAGTAAAAGCTTAGATGGAAGGAAAAAAGGAAAAGCTTAGATGAAACATACAATAAAAGCACTAAGAAATGTACAAAGAACGCATAAAGAAACCACCAGACGCGAGTATTAAAACGGGCCTAGTGTTAAACCCTGAGGCACTCCGACTTTCTGCATCTTCTATGCATCAGAGACAGTCATTATCTTGGTGCATATATTTTCATCTCTGTTATTGCCACTTATTAATGGCACTTGTTCAATCAGGTGATACCATGACAGCCCTGTCCTTAATAATCCTGATACCTTGCTGGAAGCACCTCACTATTGATTTCAACTGATCTACGATCTTACCCTAGACCCTCTAGCCCTGACATCCCTGCTTCCATTATTCAATGGAGTCTTCCAGCCAATCATTGCTCTCCGAGACTCCCATAACCACTTCAGACACACATCTGAAGCTTTTTAATTCAGGAGGTGGCTTTATAAAGCAGGATGTGACATCATCTCTCCGTAAATGAAGAATAACTCTATATACTCTGAGAAAGGTGCTTTTGTTTCCATCCCATTTCTTCTTACTTTTTTCCATCTCTCTATCTTTTCATTCTCCTTTTTTGGAGAAGTGTTTTCGGGGGTTGAGTGTAGAGGCTGTCTGGGGTGAAGGGAAGCTCCTTTAGCTCAGTGAAGCATGATAATGGCAGCCTGATGCTTGCTGGGATGCAGTCCGACCCTGATTCCTCTGAGCACTGGGAAAATGTTAGGCTGAATTATTAAACAGTTTCTTACCAAAAGTATGGTGCAGCCAAGCACGCAAACCGGGACCTAGGTCTGCAAGAGGGTTCTTTCTGCAAAGATGCCTTCACAAATATGAAAGAATGACTAGGCAAAAATGAAGTGCACTGTAAATTAATGTGTCAAAAAGGCATTAAAGGGTAAAGCCCATCCCATCAGCCGGTCCTTAGGTGTCAACTTATCCTCAGTGATCCAGTGTACCTTTACCAGTGATACATAGCTGAACACCAACCTGCAAAGGCATGGTCACAGTATATCTCCGAATGAAATAGATCTGTGATTCTTCTTGGTAACACCAACATTTTCACATCTACATTATCAATTCAACCATTTTATAAACTAACATCACTTCCTGTAAACTGGATACTGGTGCCTAGAGGTTTGTTAGAGTGATGCAATAGAACAGTGGTCATCAACCCTAGATCTACCTTCCAGTCTAGAGTCTCGCTAATTACCATCATCATCAAAACAATAATTGCACAAATAGCTGCACCCAGAAGAAATCAGCCGACAGGAATGAAACTTTGACATCCTGAGACATGCAAATGATATAAGTTTCATTCTCGGCTGAGCATGTGACCTAACATTTACAGCATTTAGCTGACACTCTTATCCAGAGCGACTTACAAGGTTAATCATATTACAGGTGGGCCAATTAAGTGTTAGGAGTCTTGCCCAAGGACTCTTATTGGTGTAGCACAGCGTAGTCACCCAGACCGGGACTCGAACCCCAGTCTCCCACGTGTGGTGGTGGCTTTCTGGTGGGCAGTGGTGTTATCCGCTGAGCTACACCAACCACAGGTATAGACAAGCCACAATTGTGGACATTCAGCTGAGAGTCTTCCTGTTAGTTTCAGCACCATTGGCAGATGACTGCACAAATCAGGTCTACATGCACGCAGACTGTTACGGTGACTGCCCCTAACAGCATGTCAGTGTCGCCAATGACTGCAATGGTGTTGTGCCAGAGTGCTATGAAGTGACTCCAAATGGCAACAAAAAATCCAAGTGTGGAGGCCGCGTGAACAACGCCAAGATAAATGGTTTGTTGTCACATGTCCAGAAGGCCTTGTGTCACTCCAGGCCTGGTGTCACCTGAGGTGAAGTTCCTCAGGGTTTAATGCTGGGGCCATTTGTCAGTTCTTTGTAGGTTCTATGTACACTTTCTCGCCTTTAATTACAAACTCCATCTAAAGAACTTTCAGTTAATGGTCCTTAAAGATTTATTTATGCAAGTGTGGAGAAAGCTTTTAAAGTGCAGAGACAATATACTGTGTAAAGGATACCCTTACATGCCACGCACATGCACACGGATGTGCCGAGTCTTTCAAAACACTGTGTAGCCTTTTTGTGTTCAGATTAATTATTGAAGCGGATCTAGAGCTAATAGGACACGCTACGGTTGTGTACAGGCTGCCTCAGCAAGCTTTTACCCAGGTCCACCACTGCAGTGCCTGCATTAACCAACAGCCTTTGGGATCTTAACGCCAGTGGCAGCGTTCCTGTTTCCCTGTAAAATACTGCTAGTGCTGCAAATGTGCTGTCCTTCATGTTATTGCGCGATCAATCATAGTGATGTCGTTATCTATTGATCAGCTCAGGCTGATGTGCGATGGGAACAGTCCAGCAGTAATTGCTTTCGTTCTATCAGAGTAAAAATGCTGTTTAACTTTGGCCTTCTCACTTTGGGCATGGTGTCTGTATTTAACACTTCAGAGCTCAGTCATTTTTGCTCTAAAGCTCCAGCATACACACTCAGTCTGTATAACCTTGCCTACTGGCACTGACAAAATGAGACAGGCTGAGAATTACAGTACTGTGCAGAAATCAGACCACCCTTCATTTAATCTCCTGTCAAATCAGCCTTTAAAGTTGTTAATTTTTCAGGAGATATTAGATGTGTCTATGTACACAGGTGGTTGGTGTAGCTCAGCAGATAACATCTCTGCCTGCCAGGGAGCCACCACTGTATGTAGATTGGGGTTTGAATCCCAGTCTGGGTGACTATGCTGTGCTACACCAATAAGAGTCCTTGGGCAAGACTCCTAACGCTACATTGGCCTTCCTGTAATCATTAACCTTGTAAGTCACTCTGGATAAGAGCATCAGCTAAATACTGTAAATGTTTAACACAAGTATGTAGTAAACACTACAAAATCAAAAACTACTAAAACATGAATACCCTAACTTTTGTTTCTGTCCATCCTTCCATTATGAAAAAACAAAAAAGATTCAAATTTGGAAATCGTACAAAGAAAGTGCTAGTAGAAAATACAACCACCTTCTAGGACTGAACTTTGGAAATGTGGTATTCTTCTTTGAAAAACTAAAAACCTCCTGAAAGAATTTAAGAAATAATATTAAAGACAAATACCTCACAAACTACAAACAGATAAGGTAGATATTATTGAAAATTGCAATGTGACTTTCTTTGAGTTATATGTCTTAATGCTGAAACTGGAATAAATGAAGGGTGGTTACTGACTTTTCCACTGTACTGTAAATTAAACGTCATAATGATTAACCATGAGTCTGCATTACAGCTGTAGAAGCCTCTGCATTACAGTGTACTTTTAATTTTTATTTGGAAATCTATGTACACCTGTCATGCCTCCGCGTCTTCCCGGCTTCCCCGCTCTTCGGGACTCCACTTCCCAGAGGGCCACGCTCGATGACGTCATGTCTATGCGCCCCCGTTCGGACTCCGTGATACGCTCTAGGTAGCCTGAGTTTTAGCCACTGCTGTTAGCAATCACTTACTTCCTGTATTTAAGCCACACACAAACACTCACACTTTGTTAAGCTTTGCCAAACTTTATTTAGCAATCCCGAGCGGTCCTTTCTCGTGTTGTCTCATTCTGGTTTCCGACTCCCTTCGTTCCTCTACTACTCTCTCGTTTTATCTCTTTTGCTCGTGTTCTGACTCTACGGTTCACTCTCGGTCTTCCCCTGTAAACCTGTTTGCCCTCGCTGCTTGTTCTACCTGGTTCTGGCCTCCGCTTGTCTCTGATTCCGATTTAGCTTCTCCCTTTGTTTCGCTGTTTACTGGTGCTTGCTGAGCTTGCTTATTTGTGAATAAACCATTCGGGGAAGCCAGGCAGACGCGGAATACTGATTTGCCACCCTATCAGTCGTATGTTTTACTCTGGCATTCTACCATTGCAGTGTAAAGGGGTGTCCCAAAATGTAAAGCCTAACATTTGAAGAATAAACCACAGAAAAGTGACTTCATTATTCTACTCGACATAAATGATTTTTAAATTTAAGGTTACTGAATTTGATATTTAGTCATTCTGCTTATGTCCCAGCAGAGGTCAAAGTCTTAATATTCTTGGGATGTCAAGTGTGTTTGTTTGCTGCCATGTATTAACAAAGGAATGTAATAAGTAGTGCTGACTACAAGGTAGAGAAAAATTACAGGGTTTGATTACAGGTTGATTAGATATTGAAACTGTCAAGGCTTTTTTGGCTTGGGATTGACTTACGAAATCTTTTTTGAATTTATTTGGTATCTGGAGAAACTTTGAAACTCTGTGGGACACAGATAAGGTTGTACCCCATGTCACAATCTGTCATTAATAACATTAGCAGAGACAAACACTCTACTTTCGGATTTTCATTGTTTTACCATAAACCAGAAGACTGTCTTGCATTGTATTATCTCTATTAGCTCTCCAATGACTAAAGGCTAGCTTGAGATCCACTCTGGGATCCTGCTTGATGACTTGCTCTTATTTTCCTTCCTACAACGGTGTCTTCTTCAGTCTCTTTATAGCCTGTGCCATGATGTCCATCCAGGTTCTTCTTATAGCTAGCTGAAAACTTGTTGGTGATGAGTGACGTGGTGCCATAAAGCGTTATGCAGCTCTTGCGATAGCTCGCACTCCTCCAACCTTATGTAGCAATATAATAGGTGTTCCAGGCCCGGAATGGCAAGTAACCAAGACTCCATTCTCCATACAGTAAGTTAGTGTACCATAAAAATGATTCCGAAGCTGCTATTGTAAGGTAAAAGATTATTGCTTTAATGATCTCTGTGCCTTTAGCACCACCCCCATTTAGACAGATTAAGACTATTCCAGTTCCACCACATAACAATAGTCAAGGGAATTATGGTGTCCAGTTAAGTGGACAGCTGAAGCAAAACTGAAGATGGCTCTTGACCTCTCCTTTTTTTAGAAAGGCTTAACTTTGGCTTGTCAGAAAATCACATTTACCCCTTAACCTAAATGTACACCATCAGCCATGACACGATTGGTGTCTCCAGTTAGCTTCTTTGGTTTTGTGCTGGAGTTGTACTGGAGTTAATATGAATAACAAATAATGTAGTTATGAAAGCTCAAAGCAGCCAATTATCTTCGTGCAAACTGGATACTTAAATAAGGACATGCTTTCCTGAAACCACTTCCCAATTGTTAATGCAATCTCAAATAGACCCAGATAGAAAAGAATATGTGGAATAGCTAAAAACAATTCTTTTTAAGGCCTGTATTTAGCACATAAGCCTGTCTGCTTTTAAAATGCAGAAATACTTGCTGATGGTGATGCATGTGATGAATGGAAACCTCCCTAAACCTTAGAGACATCTCCAATACATCCATTTTGCACACACACACACACACATACACACACACACACACACACACACATACATTTGCACATGCTATTTATTGCCCTATTGATTTTTCACACTGCTGCTGCCACAGCACTGCTGACTAAACGCTCATCACTCCCTCGAGCTTGCTCTCTATTTGCTCTTGGGTGAGCCTGTGTGTGTGTGAGCGTGTTTGTGTGTGTGTGTGAGCGTATGCCTTTGTTTGAGGGTAGACCACTTTATCATTCCAGGGTCCTTGACACGTCTTTGAGGAAAGGTGCACTGACTGTCCTGAAACGACAGTCTATGCATGTGGGTTCGGGCCATCAAATCTGCACACAAACATGCGCACACACACACACACACACACACACACACACACATACACACACAGTGTAGAACTGATAGAAGATCAGATTATGTGATCTGACCTCCACCCACTGCAGGGCTGTCCCATGGGGACCATGGCCACCTGACATAGAGATAAACGCTGAAAGCACTGCACAGCGCAGAAACACAGCTGTCCATCAACTGAACTGTCCATGCTTTATATATGAACACCAGTGCTACAAACCAACTCACACGCCTATATATGTTCATTGGTGTATAGTCACCTATTACTAACTGTTAGCTTAGAATGAGCCCTATCTTAATAGGAGAGGGTTGTCTTCCAAGAAG
>JAMWET010003809.1:115000-117500 GCA_024036415.1 Prochilodus magdalenae | reverse complement strand
ACGCCATACTGAGAGACACTACTTCTGTATGTGTAGCTCAATAAACATCAACCATATCAGTCCAAAGTTATCATCTTTTATTCTTCCTAATATTTTTTATCTTCCTGTACTGCAATCCCACACCTCCTTCTGAGTGCAGCTATTCTTTTGATGATGAGTGTATATGAAGATGCATATTGATAATGACTGACTGTTTCTGCACAGTTAGATTAGTGATCTAATCAGATTACTGCATAGAGTTTTCCCCGCACCTCTGTGTGAGAGTGAGTGTTGGGTGGGAGTTGTTGTCAGGATGTGACACAGCTGAGACTGCAGTGTAAGGGGAGTGTGTAAAAGTCTTACATAACCCTCTTCCTGCACTAACCGCTACATGGCCCTGCTACTTTTGTCCTGTGCTTTCTTTTTATTAGTTCTGGCTGAATAAGCGCTGAATGTATGGGGAGGGTTTATTCTGTTGATTTAGTGCTTTTCTGCAAACTAGGCTGCATGCTCTTTAAACAGCAACAGAGTAAATTGAATGTTAAACTCTTTTTTGCAGGATTAAATGTATTTTTAGTGCACATACAATACAAATTATGTTTTAGCTCAGTGTTCTACAAATACATACGCATGGGCTCTCTGTAAAATGTGATTTGGTTAAAAATGAATTCATAAATAATGGATTTATACTGCATTTTTAAAGGCAATTCAAAGTTATGCTAATGTTTTAAATCAATACTAATTGCCCAAAACTTTGACAGGACATAGTAACACCTCTTTGCATACAGTGTTCTAGAGGCTGATCTACAGGACAGCCATTATAGCTTATATAAATATCACCACTATAATATATAAAGGGAAGCAATTGTAGTTCATAGTTGTATTTTTGGGGTCTACATTTATGGCATTTAGCTGACGCTCTTAGCGACTTATAAGATTAACCCGATTACCGGTAGGCCAATGTATTGTTAGGAGTTTTGCCCAAGGACTCTTATTGGCATAGCACAGCATAGTCACCCTGACTGGGATTCAAACCCCAGTCTCCCACATGTAGAGGTGGCACCCTGGGTAGTGGTGTTACCAGCTGAGCCATACCAACCAACCACTAGGTCTACTAGAACGGCTTTGCATGCTTCAGTTTTCCCAAGACTCCATATGTTTTCTTATACTCTACATATGTATTCACCGTCTGTCTGAAACACTCTCTTAGAGCTTCTGTGGTTTTAAGCACCGTCGCTTAATGAGCGTCCGGCGAGTGGCTCTGATTTGGTCCATAGGACTCACCCACTCAGTGTTTTGATCAGCAGGACCACCAGAGTGCCATCCTGGTACAAGTAGTACCCCAGGTTGTACCCCCAGAACCACCACAGGAAGGTTTGCTGTTCTAATAGAAAAGGGGTCACTGAAATTTCAATCAGCTGTAGAGAAGCCTAGTTTCTCTGTGGGCGTGTTGGAGAGTTTCACCCACCTCTGGCATGAGATGGTACTCTTGGACCATTTGTACCCCATCACATGCGTCTAATAAAGCTCCATAACACACAATGGCTGTAGAAAAGAGGTGGAGTGGGAAAAACATAGTAGCGTACCTGGCTTCTTTGGCTCCCATTTAAAATGCCTAGTCTGGCAAATACTGCACTCCCACTCCATAACATCTAGAAAAAGAAAAACTAGTACTCCGACGAAAATGCATTTCGAGAAAGTACTCATCCAGACTCACAGTTTAGTTAACAGATTTGAAGGCTATATCAATTCGGTGTCAACTATCAATATCAAAAGCACTAGACCGGACAAGTTTGGGTCTCGAAACACAGTGTTATCCAAATGTTAGTTTAAAAATCATGTAATCCATCAATGAATAGCACAGAAAGTACTTAGGAAATAATTAATAATTAAATTAAAAGTATTAAGTATTTAAAGTGGTAGTAACTTCAGGCTCCTGCAGGGGGGGGTTCACGAGGATGAGTGACGGGATTCATAGATTGAGAAAAGGTGTTACAGTGCAGTGAAGGTCTCGTTCAATCTGTTTAAAATGGCTCAAAAGCAGATGTTAATGATTTGCTGAAAGGAATATGGCCAAAGACCATAGTGTGAAGGACATAGCTGAATTTG
Organism: Prochilodus magdalenae; assembly: GCA_024036415.1. NCBI lineage: Eukaryota > Metazoa > Chordata > Actinopteri > Characiformes > Prochilodontidae > Prochilodus > Prochilodus magdalenae. Next base: position 115,412 of record JAMWET010003809.1, on the reverse strand, counting down.
CAGGTGCATGGAAAGGTGTATGAAAACATATACGATCATATGGGTCTATGACCAGTGGCTAAAATCCTAGTGGCCATAAAATACAGGAAATTTCAAAAATCCATCCAATCTGCACAATTCCCTAATGCAAGAATGTCTGAACATTGATGTGGCCTACCTCCAAAAACGTTTCTAGTCCATGCCAAATCCAGTCACCGCTGTTATTCGTGTTTGTGGAGGTATTACATGCTATTAGGTAAGTTTTTTTTGGTGGGTGAGCTTATATTGTTCATGTAATTATGAGATCAAGATGTGATGATGTGAGGCACTGCACACATCACAGAAAAGGTAGAGATCATGTAGACGTACCTGTACACTGCATAACTGTATGTATAAGGGTCAAAAGGGTCTGAAGGGTTCATCATAGCTTTAC
>JAMWET010003809.1:107500-110000 GCA_024036415.1 Prochilodus magdalenae | reverse complement strand
ATTTGCTCAAGACCGGTACCTACAAGAATGAATGGTACTCATGCGTGTTCTCTTCTATAGCTGGAGTTAGGAACAACTCAACAAACACCATCTTTTGCTCCAGAACTGTAAGTTCCTTTGGTTCTCACTTGTGTCCCAGTGTACATTCAACAACATGAATGAACCCATGTTGCTACCTGAGTGCAGTAATATGGAGTTCTACAGTTACAGACTGTATGCTTACTTTGTTAGCCCTCTTTAACCCTGTTCTTCAGTGGTCCGACACCTTGTCCCCCAGACCACCAAAGGACAGGTGTTTGTTTAGGTGGTGGACCAGCATTGTGTGTACTGTGCACTCTATTAGATGATCCCGCCTCACTGGTTCACCTTGTAGGTGTTATGTCAGAGAAGATAGCTCATCTGCTGCTGCACATATCGTGTTGGTCGTCCTCTAGTCCTTTATCAGAGGTCCCAGGACGCTGCCCATAGGACAATGGCTGGTGGACAGTAAAATAGACTTGCATCTTTTCACCTTTGATTCCCCAATCGACAGAGTTTTTGTATCATTGAAAACCACTTGGTCAAAACACATCACATCCCAGAGTTTTGAGGAGCACCTGAGAGCCGCTGCATCTCTCACCATCAACTTATCTGGGGGAAGATCAGAAAGACATCCCTAGGGCCTTTGAGCGAGATAGGATTAAACGAGTCAGCTTCAAAAAACGCCCCTCCTGAATCAATCCGTTTCATCTCCGCACACCGTCAGCATGGCAACAGCAGTCTGGGGAGAGAGGCTACACACTGCGGCCTGTCAGGTGGAGTTAGCGTCAACCACGGACTTTCCCCAAGCACTTTCACCCCACCCTGTCTGGTTCTGCTTGGTTAGGGCTGATAAGGATGGTCAGGATTTAGTTGTGGTCTCGCCTCTCCTGGTTTGTGCTCCTACCGTATATATCCCATTGTGGCTGAGCAGTTATCCTGTTCTGTACTGTGCATGTCTGTCTAACATGATCAGGTGATGTAAGGGTATGCAAGAAGTCATATCACTGTGAGATCTGAATCAGCTGATCACAGTCTAGACAGTGTTTTTGTGTAGCATGCTAGATTTAGGGAGCATAAATGAAAGCAGGTGCAGGAAACTCGTTTTGATTGTCGTTGATAATGAGTTTGGGGTTATCAGGGTGACCATATTATGGTTCTCAAAAAAGAGGACCCCTGGGGTAGGATAGCAGAATGTGGCAGGCAGACACACGCAGTGGGTGGGAAGGTGAGGCTGGGGGGTAGGTCAAGTAATTGGTGGCACTGTGGCAGTGTGTATGGGGTGGGGCCGTATATGGTTGCGAAATTAATCCACAACCACTATGCTATTGAACAACCGTTGGGTTTAGCCTCTCATTGCAAACTCTTAAGATAGATAGATAACATTTCTAACAGTAAACTGTTAGACTGTACAGCTCTAGCGCTGATGTGCACTGGAAAACACTGCTCTGGTGTTCAGTACCCTTGTGAATTTTGATGGTTCAGTTGTTTGCTGAGGATCTGAATACGAATGGAGGGTTGACATGCTGAGACAGACCAAACTACAGCTCTGCACCAACCACAGTAGACCTGAAGGTGGTCCTAGTTTAACAGTAGCAGTAAGAACTACTCAGACTCACTCAGTCACTCACTCATTCATCTTCTAAACAGTTTCATCCTTCTGGGTCAGAAAGGGTGTTGGAGTTTTTCAATGGGCGGAAGGCAGGATACACCTTGAGTACGCCACCGAGACATAACATAATCTTCAAATTGCCATTGTAGTTAATTCACATAGCAACTGTGACTGTGCATCAGTTTGTGTATTTCAGTCATAGCAGGTGTACTGGATGAGTGACTTGCAGCTCCTCTTACTAAACCCAGAATTTCAGAAATCTGCTGGAATTAAATGCACACTAAGCAGTTTAAGGAATAGATGTCTGATCATAAACCTCTTATACAGCCTGTGCTGTAGGAATCAGCTAATCATGGTGCATGTGTAGAAATGTCTCAGAGGAGAAGAGTTTGTTGCCCTGTGCTAAAATAATGAGTCTCACCTGAATAGAAATGCGGTTGCTTTGTTTATCGCCTGATCTCCACATTTGCACTGCAACAAGTGAAGGTAATTTCCAGAACGGATTGTGTTGCTTCAGCATGATTAAAATATATTACATCAGGGCCATTTCATCTATACACTTACTTCAATTTGGCAAAGTAATATAGTATATTGAATATATGGGAACCTATTTTAGACATGTGGAGATGCTGTACACATTTGATCAATCCTGTTCAATCAGTTCAGGTCAATAGATTCCAAAGATCTCACAAACCCACATGAGAATGAAAACCATTGGTTTGATCTAAGGCCTGTGGCAAAAGCTTTTTATCACCACAGTGCTGATACACTCAAGCATTTCAGTGTCTGAATGTGCAACACCTTTAAGGGGGGTAACACCAGCATATCTCTGCAGAGTTCAGTCATTCAGAGTGGTTTGATGTGAAGTGG
>JAMWET010003809.1:10000-102500 GCA_024036415.1 Prochilodus magdalenae | reverse complement strand
GTAGAACATAGAACACATATCAGATGCTTAAAGTGAGACATTTTACCATTTCATATAGCTATGTTATGTGACAGACAGCTGATATGAGTAATATGAGGCACAGCAGGTACTGTGAAAGTGAAAGACTGTCAGCACAAAAGGCTGTGTAAAACACTTTGGAATAATGAACTGATGGCTAAAAATATACAGCAGCTTGAGATTTTGACTGGTGGGTTTCTGAGGAGCGCTCCACACAGCCAACTTTAACAGACTGTTCTCCTACCATGTACCATGAGCTCTGAACAAGACGGTAAAATACTACTGCACAGAGAAAGATGACATGCTGAAACTCTCTGGAGGCCAAGTCACCGCATTAGATGGAGTAAAATGTGGATTAGACACAGCAAGGTCACCTCAGTGTCACTGCTGGACTGAGAGTACTCCACCAAATGACACTATCCAGCCAACAGTGTCCTGTGGGCAGCGTCCTGTGGGCAGCGTCCTGTAGGCAGCGTCCTGTGGGCAGCGTCCTGTGGGCAGCATCCTATGGACAACATTCTGTGGGCAGCATCCTGTGGGCAGCGTTCTGTGGGCAGCGTCCTGTTGGCATTGTCCTGTGGGCAGCGTCCTGTGGGCAGCGTCCTGTACACAGCGTCCTGTGGGCAGCATCCTGTGGGCAGCGTCCTGTAGGCAGCGTACTGTAGGCAGCGTCCTGTGGGCAGCATCCTGTGGGCAGCGTCCTGTGGGCAGCGTTCTGTGGCCAGCGTCCTGTGGCCAGCGTCCTGTGGGCAGCGTCCTGTAGGCAGCGTCCTGTGGGCAGCGTTCTGTGGGCAGCTTTCTGTGGACAGTGTCCTGTGACCACTGATGAAGGACTAGAGGAGGACCAACACTGCACTGTGCAGCAGCAGATGAGCTACAGCCTCTGACTTTACATCTACAAGGTGGACTAGCAATGTAGTCATGTCTAGTGGGCAGTGAGTGGACACAGTGTTCAGCAGCACTGCTGTATCTGATCCACACGTACCATCCCAAAACACCACCGCCATGTGGTGCCTTTGATTGTAAGTACACTGCAGAATGCCCTGGCAGTAAAATCTGATACTCTGATGCTTTTCATCACAGACTGCCCTTCAGAATAACCTTCCATTATTGGATTCATATTTAGATTTTTTCATTAATATTCATTATTATTTAATTTCACTTATTATTTTCAAAGGTCTATAAGAGATAAGGAGCTTATAGAGTTGATGTTGCGGTTGCTTGCTCTCTCTTCCTCTCTCTCTTTCTCTCCCTATCTGTCTATCACCCAGTCAGCATTAAACAGTGTGTCTAAACTGTCTCTTTCTCTAATTTCCCTGAGGAGAACATGCTAGATGACTAAACATAATGAACGGCTGACAGCAGTGAGGGCTTATTGTAGGTGAGGGTGAGCACAGCCTCTGTGCAGCCACAAAGCAGACTGATTATTATGAGCCACACTTATTAGTCCTTATTCTCATTAGATCTATTAAAGTTCTATAGGCCTGAATGTGTGCATGCAAACCACTGTCCAAAAGGACAGAGCTTCTACCTCCATCTATACTAAAACTGGTTACCAAAAATGGCCAAAAGTATGTGGACCCCCCCAAGATTTATGTTCATGTATTTTTGAGCCACACCATCAGGCATATAGCCAATACAATATGTGTAGATAAACACTGATCAGCAGAGAGAGACAGCGCAGCGTTATCATAGGTTCAAATTTCTGCCATTCTGAGTCGCTCCATGACAGTCTGGCACAACACTGCAGTCTAATGGTGACATTGACATGGTGCCAAGGGCAGTGGGTCTAACAGTCTGTGTGCATGTTGCCCTGTGTTTTGCTTAGTGCTACCAATAATGGAGTCATGGAGGCCATCACTCTTCACTGAATGTCAGCAGTCGTTGCTGTTGGGTCAGCCAAGTACAGTGAAGTCAAGTACATTTAAAGCCTGTCCTTGCTTATGCTGCATGCACAGCCGAACTTGAAACGTTTGCATATCTCAGTATATATACCTATACAGGGGTTGGACAATGAAGCTGAAACACCTGGTTTTAGACCACAATCATTTATTAGTATGGTGTAGGGCCTCCTTTTGCGACCAGTACAGCGTCACTTCGTCTTGGGAATGACATATGCAAGTCCTGCACAGTGGTCAGAGGGATTAAGCCATTCTTCTTGCAGGATAGTGGCCAGGTCACTACGTGATGCTGGTGGAGGTTCGTCCTTCTTGGTGGTATGCTGACATTACCCTGGATACCGTGGCTCTTGATACATCACAAAGACTTGCTGTCTTGGTCACAGATGCGCCAGCAAGACGTGCACCAACAATCTGTCCTCTTTTGAACTCTGGTATGTCACCCATAATGCTGTGTACATTGCAGTATTTTGAGCAGAACTGTGCTCTTACCTGCTAACTGAACCTTCACACTCTGCTCTTACTGGTGCAATGTGCAATTAATGAAGATTGGCCACCAGGCTGGTCCAATTTAGCCATGAGACCTCCCACACTAAAATGACAGGTGTTTCAGTTTCATTGTCCAACCCCTGTATGTATATATATATATATATATATATATATGCTGATGCTATACTGCATTTATATATATACTGGATTTTCATCCCTACAGAAGTCAAAGGGAGCAAAAAGCCTTTTTACCTACAACGCTTTTGATAAGTTCTCTTCTGGATGATGTAATTCTGGGTGATGTAACTGTGTGTCAGAGGTGGGCGTCCTTTTACCAGTTTTAGTAGCCACTTCTGTTCAGCCTCCGTGTGTGTGTGTGTGTGTGTCTCCCTCAGGTATTCCTCAGGGCTGGGAGGGAACTGCAAGCAACTTGGCAACAGTATCCACGGTAACAGCTGAGGTAACCCAATTAACACTTTGCTGACAGGCAGTGGAACGAGGGGCTGCAGACTCTCTCTCTTTGTGTAGCTTTCATGAGCTGGGTGGGGTTATTTGACCCAGCCTGTGGTAACAGAAGGGTCGCATTTGAATCTGACTGACTGATACTTCACTAATAAGGGCTATGAGGCATCCGCCGGGTGTCAGTCCTGGCTTTACTTTCTCCATTCTGCTCTGTTCAGGCTTTGAAAAGAAAGACCCCACCCCATCTTTTCACAGGACAAAGGCTGGATGGGTGCCATGAGGGTGACCTTCTGACAGCAATTTGATTACTGATTAGCATTCATTAGGAAACCATTTAGTGCAGCGTGGAATCTCGGGTCTTGCTAGGGTTAGATTTGATCGTGCTGGTATGAAACTTTAGGTAAAGAACCCACCATGGTGGTTCTTCAAGGGTTTGTGAGTGAAGGCATCGGGCCTCATTCATGTTGCCTCTTAAATCCGTTCTTGAGAAAGTAGTCTACATGAAAACCTGCTCACACCTTTGCACTCCTGAATGTGTGTGAAATCTCTTCTTCCCTGAGGACAAATCCCAACTAGGAGAACATTACTGAATGCCAGAATCTGCCTGAAAACTTAAGAACGGTTGATGCTTGAGGCCCAGTGATTCTACATAGAACCATGAACACTCAAGGAACTTTTTGGATGCTTAGATGATTCTTTACAATCCTTGTGACTGTATAGGTAAATGGTTTCATGTAGCGCCAAAAAGGGTTCTGTCATTGTCACAAGCTTGACATCATAACAGTAGCAGAACCCTTTGAAAATGGTTCTAATATATATAGCACCATAAGTGATGCTGCTATTGCTACAGGCTTGGCCTCATGACAATAGCAGAACCCTTTTGTAGATGATTCTATATAGCACCAAAACAGGTTCTGTCACTGTCACAAGACATTGTAACAGTAGCAGAACCCTTTTGAAAACGGTTCTACTCTATATAGCACCACAAAGGGTGCTGCTATTGTAACAAGCCTGACATCATAACAATAGCAGAACCCTTTGAAAATGGTTCTACTATATATAGCACCATAAGTGATGCTGCTATTGCTACAAGCTTGACCTCATAACAATAGCAGAACCCTTTTGTACATGGTTCTATATAACACCAAAACAGATTCTGTCACTGTCACAAGCTTGATATCGTTCTATATAGTATCAAAGGGGTTCTGCTATTGCTACAAGCTTGACCTCATAACAATAGCAGAACCCTTTTAAAATGGTTCTACTATATATAGCACTACAAGTGATGCTGCTATTGCTACAAGCTTGACCTCATAACAATAGCAGAACCCTTTTGTACATGGTTCTATATAGCACCAAAACAGGTTCTGTCATTGTCACAAGCTTGAAATCATAACGATTGCAGAACCCTTTTGAACATGGTTCTATATAGCACCACAACGGGTTCTGTTGTTGTCACAAGCTTGACATCATAACGATTGTAGAACCCTTTGAAAATGGTTCTACTCTATATAGCACCATAAAGGATGCTGCTATTGTTACAAGCTTGACATCTTAACAATAGCAGAACCCTTTGAAAATGGTTCTACTATGTATAGCACCATAAAGGATGCTGCTATTGTTACAAGCTTGACATCTTAACAATAGCAGAACCCTTTGAAAATGATTCTACTCTATATAGCACCACAAAGGGTGCTGCTATTGTTACAAGACTGACATCATAACAATAGCAGAACCCTTTGAAAATGGTTCTACTCTATATAGCACCACAAAGGGTGCTGCCACTGTCACAAGACATTGTAACAGTAGCAGAACCCTTTTGAAAACGGTTCTACTCTATATAGCACCACAAAGGGTGCTGCTATTGTTACAAGCTTGACATCATAACAGTAGCAGAACCTTTTTGAAAATGGTTCTACTATATATAGCACCATAAGTGATGCTGCTATTACTCCAAGCTTGGCTTCATAACAACAGCAGAACCCTTTTGTACATGGCTCTTTATAGCACCAAAACAGATTCTGTCACTGTCACAAGCTTGACATCGTAACAGTAGCAGAATCCTTTTGAAAACGGTTCTACTCTATATAGCACCACAAAGGGTGCTGCTATTGTTACAAGCTTGACATCATAACAGTAGCAGAACCTGTTTGAAAATGGTTCTATGTAATACCAGAAAGGATTCTGTTATTGTTATCAGCTTGAAATCAAAATAGCAAAACCCATTTTGAAATATAATCTTTAAAGAACCATATGACACATTGTCCACAGTACTATATGGAACACTTTAGAACATGGGCCATCTGAGGGGATTCTAACTTTTCAAAATCCGATCTTTCTTCCAATTTCAGTGTTACTAAACCAACGTGTGAAAGTGCATCAAGAATGTAGTTTTGATCAAGCACAATAAACACAGGTTAGATTCACTTGGCGTTTGTTAATTCAGTGCAACCTTACTGAGTCAAGCTCTCATTGGCTACCGGTGTCATCTAATTTGCATAATCATGCCTCCCCTCCCGCTGGGTTTTACTTGCCATCTGTGCGAATGTCAACTCCCCTCTGTTTCCTTCTCTTGTGGGTGCATCTCCTTTGTGCTCTTTGGTTAACCAGCCAGCCTGATTGCTGGTGGCTGCGGAAGTGAGTTACCAGCACTAGGCATGTGGTAGCTGGGCTTTATATAATCAACTCAACTCATTTTGTATATTAAACGTTGTTCTCATTAGCGGTCCATAACTGCGATTACTGCCCTGTCATCTAAGAAGCTACCTCAGGGTGGGAGTGGGGGGCAATCCAATGATTCTTCAGTTGTGAGTTCTGCATAAGTTACTTGTTCAGATATAAACAATGTAACCACAGGATTTTCAGAATGACGTTTCGTTACAGAGAAACTACCACCGCTTAGATTTCAGGTTTACATAGTTACAAAAAGGTCTGCTGTTGGTACAAGCTTGACATCATAACAACACCAGAACCCTTTTCAAAATGGTTCTATACAAAGGTCTGCTAGAGGTGGTGATAAAAAATCATGTCCGTATAATGTATATAATGTATATGTAACCATTTTACCTGCTATCCAAACTGAAAACCAAAAATCATATGTATTATTGATGTCAAATGGTGGTAAATATAAAATATTGAATTTGAATAAAAATAAGTTGACTATAAGTCACTATCATAAACCAGTGTCTTGGGCAGGCGTATTCATGACCATTCTTTGTAACATTGTATTGTGAAGGAGCTTTCAGACATTAAACTCCTCAGACGTCTGGTTACCATCACCACCACTGGGAATGGTTTTGACTCCATATGTTTCTTTACAACAGATTATCTCACACCAAATCACTTTGATTATTTTATTCATGTCTTCATTTATTTATGCAGAAATTGGAAATGATCAGAATTCCCACCTAACACAGTTACCAACACTTGACATAATCACTATTTTCATATTGTTGAGTATGCTGATGTGTATAAGTGTATAAGACTGCATTTTTTTACAACACTCTTAAAATATCTTGTAATGAATGTACCATTGTGGCATCAACAGCAATATATCACAAAACAGCTCAAACTAAAAAGCTCCTAGAAGCTGTTATAAGTCTATATAAGTGCTATATCCAAAAGTGTTACATCCAAAAGGTGGATATATACAGGGGGTGGACAATGAAACTGGAACACCTGTCATTTTAGTGTGGGAGGTCTCATGGCTAAATTGGACCAGCCTGGTGGCCAATCTTCATTAATTGCACATTGCACCAGTAAGAGCAGAGTGTGAAGGTTCAGTTAGCAGGTAAGAGCACAGTTCTGCTCAAAATACTGCAATGCACACAACATTATGGGTGACATACCAGAGTTCAAAAGAGGACAGATTGTTGGTGCACGTCTTGCTGGCGCATCTGTGACCAAGACAGCAAGTCTTTGTGATGTATCAAGAGCCACGGTATCCAGGGTAATGTCAGCATACCACCAAGAAGGACAAACTACATCCAACAGGATTAACTGTGGACGCAAGAGGAAGCTGTCTGAAAGGGATGTTCGGGTGCTAACCCTGATTGTATCCAAAAAACATAAAACCATGGCTGCCCAAATGACGATGTATTGGCCGCAAAAGGAGGCCCTACACCATACTAATAAATGATTGTGGTCTAAAACCAGGTGTTTCAGTTTCATTGTCCAACCCCTGTATTATAAGTGTTCCCATCTTACCTTTTTCTACAGAATCAGATTATGAGAGGTGCTTGAGGTGGAGGAGCTGTTCACTTCCACAGATCTGTTCACCCTCCATCAGCTATCGCATAATGAAGATGATAAAAGAGCTACAGCATCTGAGGAGGCTGTAGGTGTGTCTGTAAAAGTGCCACTGTACTTGCATATTCAGCTTCTATTCGTTATTGCCATACAAATCTCCATCCTGCTGGGAAATATGCTGAGTTAAATTGGCCGCTTATAATGCATACCTGCTATTTGATAAAACAGGAAACTCTGTGAACTACGTATATAAGCTATCAGCTCTGAGCGGGTTCAGCTCACACATGCACAACCAGAGAGATTTCCCTCTGTGCATTTTAATTGAAGTGACCCATCCCCCCAAAGGTTTAAAGGTCAATCACTTTGTCAGCCTTTACCCAAGAGCCTTGGGGAATATCAGGCCACTGCACGCTTGTCTATGTTAATATCTGTTCAGCTCCACTAAAGGCTTGTAGAATTGGGGTTTTATGCTGTTTAGACAAGAACAAATCTAATCCACCTATATTAGCACATTCAGATGCATCTGTTATAAGATAAATCCTCAGGAAAGGCTTAAAACAACATCGGTAAAGGGGGAGGAGCTATTGAGAATTCAATGCATAATTTGGATCTTCATTCAGAAGGTAAGATCGAACAAGAAAAAGAAAGAGAGATACATACAATCAATTGGTGTTGGTGTCAGAGAATTTTTTAATTTTTTTTATAAAATATTATGTATATATATATATATATATATATATATATTTATAAATAGCTGCAGCCAGAAGAAGGACTCAAATGACAGAATGGAAACTTGGTGGGTAGGTTTGACCACTGAGACCACAAATGCAGGGACAGGGCTTGTCGCTGTACCTGGCTGTCACAGCAGTCACTACTTTGAACATTCATAGACCACTATTGTCCTCCATGGGACATCCTGTTAGTGCCAGAACCATTGTCAGACGGCTGCATGTCGCATGATTTAATGCACACAGACTGCTATGATATATTAACACCATGCCAACGTTGCTAAGGGCTGCAATGGTGTCATGCCAGGCTTTCTTGGAGTGTCTCAGGATGTCAGCAAGTCATCTTCCCACCTTTCCCCCTCCACACCTACAGCACAATCCGCAGGAGCTGTGTGATATTTATATATTTAAGCTGCATGGACACACAGGACACTACCTACACCTAAACCTACACCTACACCTAAAACTACAGGTACTTGGGTGTTCACTTCTGGGCCATTTCAGTTGGTCCATTCATCGTGCAAATTCACAACCTCACCTGGAGCAACAACACTTTCAGCCTGGTCAGGAAGGCACATCAACGGCTCTACTTCCTCAGGCGGTTGAGGCGAGCTGGGCTCGGGAGCTCGGTCCTCACCTCCTTCTACAGATGTGTGGTGGAGAGCGTCCTATGCTCCAGCATCAACGTGTGGCACAGAAGCTGCTCTGCTGCAGACAGGAAAGCTCTGCAGAGGGTGGTGACGGCTGCACAGAGGTCTGTCGGAGTCAGCCTCCCCACCACCACCGACATCTACACCTCCAGATGCAGGAAGAGGGCCACCTGCATCATGAAGGACCCCACTCATCCAGCACACTCACTTTTTGTCCCGCTCCCCTCAGGCAAGAGGGTGTGGAGCACTAAGTGTAAAACGAACAGACTGAGGAACAGCTTAATTCCAAAAGCTGTAAGACTTCTAAACGCCACTTAGTCAAAAACCACTTTAAATACACTCTGCTGCTACCTTTCACATTTCCTGCTGCTCTGTATTTTTTAAATATATTTTTATATATTTATGTATATTTTATTTATTTAAGTACTGCTGTCTGGGTGAAACTGGGTCCTTGGGTACCACAATTTCGTTCCACCCCATGTACCACATGTGATGCGAATGACAATAAAGTCTCCTTGAATCCTTGAATAAAGCGAGGACCAGTAAAACGTCTCTGTTTAAACAAAAACATTGTGTTGTCCTATCACAATGTCCTCACAAGTATAGCAAAACAAGAACGCGCGCACACACACACACACACACACACACACACACACACACACACACACACACACACACCAGGCTCCTCTTAGATTATCTGCAGTCTTCTGTTGAATGTGAATTCAATAATAGAAACTTGATGGCAGCAGGAAATTAGCTGTCACTGTGCCATCAGGAACAGCAGCATTTTACGTCTATGATGAAACAGATGATGACATCAGTCAGACCGGGGGGCAATAACACACAACACAACAACCGCAGAGATAATCAACTGTATCAGCAGCAATCTGAGAGGAAGGGTGTCTTAGCCGGGGAGCGTGCGGAGCGTCACAGTGGAACATTCTCGGCTGCCTGGTGGCACTGCAGGGGTATAAATCTTTGAAGAACTGCTGCATGCGCCACAGCCCACCCAGCGCTCTCACAGCACAACACGTATGTTGCCACAGCCACATGTGGGTGTGGTTCAGGGGGCGTATGAGTAAATACACACTGTATCTGTGTCTATTTCTTTCTTTCCATTATTGGGATACCTAAAGCTCATTCATTACACAGAAAGGCCGGAATCAGTGCGGCTATTCCGGCCTCTGGGTCCCTGACCGCCCATCAGGTTACGTAAAGTAAACACATATGACTGGACGGCTGAATATCACGACAAGTCTTCAGGACATTCAGCTCCACTTAACATACAGGATCACTTAGTAGCTCAACAACGACGGACTGTAGTCCATCTGATTCCCTGTGTACTTTGTTGTCCCACTTTTACCTTGTCCTTCAGTGGTCAGGACCACCACAGAGCAGGTATTATGTGGGTGGTGGCTGGTTTTCAGCCCTGTAGTGACACTGATGTGGTGGTGCTGTGCTGGTGTGAGTGGATCAGAAACTTAGGGCTGCTAGAGTGTTTAGACACTGTGTCCACTCACTGTCCACTCTATTAGACACTCCTACCATGCTGGTCCACCTTGTAGATGTACAGTCAGAGAGGATAGCTCATCTGCTGCTGCACAGTGCAGTGTTGGTCTTTCTATAGTCCCTCATCAGTGGTCACATGATGCTGCCCACAGGATGCTGCCCACATGATGCTGCCCACAGGATGCTGCCCACAGGATGCTGCCCACAGGATGCTGCCCACAGATTTTCATCTCTATACACAGAAAATCTGGAATCAGTGCGGCTATCCTGGCCCTCTACTGCCCTGACTGCCCATCAGGTCACATAAAGTAAACACATATGACCGGACGGCTGAACATCACGACGAGTCTTCAGGACATCATTTTATAATCTACTCAGTATAACCAATTTACATTCAGCTATACTTTCTATGACAGGGATACGGTTCTGTCCAGGGGTCACACCAGCTCAACACACACTAACACCCCACCACTGCAGTGCTGAAAATGATCCACCCCCATTTTATTTATTTCATGATTCGTTATCAAGGTCAGTCTGTTTGCACAGAAGTGTTTCAGTGACTTGGACTGTGCAGAAGAAACCCGGAACTGAACGTTGCTCTTCAAGCTAGCATGCAAGATATTAACATTAGTAGTGGAAAATGATTGTTTTTAGGGCACTATGTACTTCATGTTGTTTACTAATTTATATATTTACATTTATTCTAGTAAACTGTGTTTTTTTTACTGGCAAAACATATATGTATCATTTTGCGCTTTTCAAAGTCAGTTTAAAACACAACTTGGTTTTGGATTTTGAATCATTATCAAAAATGTTAATTAATACCAGCAATATGAATGTTAAGATTAAAATAGCATCTAAATTATGGTCACAACTGGGTCCTATAATGCTAGAACCTAAACGGTTAAAATAATAATCCATTAAAAAACATTAAAACCAAGCTAGAGATGTTATCTTGTTGTATCTAGGCCTACATGGTAACACATATAGCATTGTGAATTACAGTTTAGATACATTACATTATGCTGGATGATGAAAATGAAAGTATGGCATATATACCTTGGTGTGGCACAATGGATAACACCACTACTCACCAGGAAGCTACCGTCCCATGTGGGAGACTGGGGTTCGATTCCTGTTCTGGGTGACTATGCTGTGCTACACCAATAAGAGTCCTTGGGCAAGACTCCCAACACTACACTGGCCTACCTGTAATATGATTAATCTTGTAAGTCGCTCTGGATAAGAGCGTCAGCTAAATTCCGTAGATGTATACCTTTTTGAGAACATCAACACAAACAGCAGTATAGACTTCATAATGCCAGTCTTTATTGGTCATCTGTGATACAGCAGTAGGCTAAGATCCAGAATAAAGAGTAGAGTACATAATCTACATTCAATTCCTCAACATTTCATTTCAGCCATTCAGTGTAGCATCTAGTCACTAGAGAAAACAAGATGAGAGCACAAACAAATCGCTAACTCACACTCTGCTAGCTTCAGCAAGCTGCTGGTGGTTTAAGGCATTCTGATAACCTAAATGTTGTTTTCCTTCCATCTTTTGTATGTTGGACTTGTTAAAGACTGCTCGTTGGTTTGGTTTTGACTTACATCGACGGTGATCAATTACACATGCGGTGTTATTGCTGCCAGCGCAAGTTAGCAGGGCTACTGTGTGTTCCTTTCAAGTGAGGTGTGTTGCAGTGCTTTGTAACATAACCCATTCATTCAGATGGTGACTCACTGCATATCTAAACGTCCAGAGAACTGAAGAAATTGATGGACTTCCAGATTTGCCAAACACTTCGCAAATCAGTTTTTATAAAGCCAATGGGAAATAGCCCAGGTTAGCCTACTGAGAGAAAACAACTACCTTAACACATCTTAACACGCATAAATAAATAAAAATAACCCCGTCTGGTAATACAGTCCAGATAACAGCAGAAAGTGCAGCAAGTCAGGCCCACATTGGCTTGACAAAACAGCTACAAAAAACAAGGTGCATCTTCCATTCCCACACCTGTATTCTGAGAAGCCCCGCCTCCTAGAAGTTTCCCATCGCCTGGGGATTGGCTGGCAGTTCACAAACAGTCTGTTGGTATTAGCATATTAGCATGACTAACAACCCAGCCGGAGATTTACTATTTGGCCAACCTCCATCTAACATACCCAGCTAGGTACCATGAATCCAACTGCCAATCAAAGACTTCTGAAGAAGCTGATTAGCTGGAGCAGGTGGTTAGAGCTACTGACTCTGCAGGAAGGCAGAGTCTCCAGGACCAAGGCAAGAGGCAAGATACTGCCAACCAATTGTAGATGGCGGAGCTTGACTGAATACAAGTAGGGAAAAACGACGCAGGCAAGACGGTAGTTGTGGCGTCAAAACCTGGCAGTGTTCAAGTGGGATTAGAGGAAAGCCGCTAGCACTGTGATATGACAGGGTTTAAACCAGAACTTTGTAGACCCCCATCAAGCCTAATTATGGAGTTTCAGTAGAGATCCGTTCGAAAACCCCCTATTCTTCCCTACTCGGGTCTGAGATTGTGCCTATAACTGAAGTGCCATTTGTGGTAGGACCTCAGAAGATCGTGATTGGGATGTTCATGAAATTTGGCTCTTTAGGTAAGTCATTTGAAGTAAATGGATGGCTGTAGGTTTGTGCATCATCTACAGTTCTTTTTAAGGTCAGTCAACAAATTCCTAACATTTAGATCATCTGCCCATGCATGTATGCTAATTGCCACTGGGTTCGTTCTCTATTCGACAAACTCGAAATGACTATAAGAGAACGGAAGCTCAAAGCTGCTACATCAGAGTTCTCTCTCTCTCTCTCTCTCTCAAATTCAAACTACTCTCATTACCTCGTTCTTCTTCCAGCCTCCTAATTCCAGGGAAGTCCTAAACAGCACCACTGTTCCTCTTTAAGACTAGCCTGTCAGTGGATGGAAATGAGACGGTGCTGGGACGTATGTGCCCTATTGATTAACACATCATCGTCATCACAAGCAGCATGTGAAAAGGCATCAGCAGTTCTTGGGCCACGTTTGCACCAACTTGATTTGACCTCTCACTCACTGTGTCTAAAAAGCCTTACAATGGTGGGCATATTAGCAGAACCAATACACTGGGAAAAGGTGAGGGATGACCTCCTACTGCCCCTTTCAACCTGGCAATGGAGGATTGCTGGGCAGCTTAAATATACCATCACCATGCACACAAACATCATGCATCAACAGCAGCTGCCACGTACGTTCAAATCATTCACATTTTTACATTTTCACATTCTCCGGGAACTGGGACTTGGGATTGGCACCACCATTAGTCCTGGAGAGGACATTCGTGCTTTAAAAGAGAATCTACAGCTGCTGAAGCTGCTAGAACCTCTAGAACCACAACACTGGGTTCACTGGTGTGTCTAGAATGGGGTTCTTTCTGGAATTGCAGTGCCATGTTACTATACACACTCAGCATAAACCAGGATCTACAGGTGTAGCAATGAGAGAAGATGAGTGCAACCTCACTGGTAGAAAATGCATGAGGGCCTTGATGCAGTACAGTCAGCAGATAACAGCATTGCCATGGCGTAGAGCAGTAAGGCTCAAACAAAGACAGTATTGCAGGTCGAGTTGTGTGCTGGTTTTAGCTAGCAGATCCTAGTTTCGTGCAGCCTGAACACTAGCTCTCACTTACTAACATCGTACTATCAGTCTTCTAAAGCGTGTGCCTGCTGGGATACAGTTACAGCTAGCGAGTCAACCGATTTCGTTTTTTTCTCTTTATCCTGAACGCACTGTGCATGGTTACACACATACACACATCTACACATGCACAGTACACACATCCATTGTTTTGGAATGTGATAAGAGGAGCCTGTGGCAGTGCACTTAAGGGTCTCAAAAAATGACATCTAATGCGGAACGCGGGCCTGGATCGGCTAACGGTGAGAGTAGCGGAGAGTGAACTGTATGACACCTGAGGTGCGTTCGGTACTGTGCAGAATATCATAAAGGGGTGTAGGCCCCGGTACTGAGAGTGCTGTAGTCGCTAAGTGGAGAGAGAAAGAGAGAGTTGATTGATAGGCGGATATTCCGGGGACCTTTTTGAGATCTTCCTACTCTTTTCAAAATAAGGGTTCCTATATGGTTACGGCTGAAGGAGGAACCTTTGATGGGTATAGAGCAGGGGTCAACAGGGTGCAGGCTCACCTTCCAATCAAGCAGTAGCACATCTGATCCCATGTGCTCTGTTAGCTGGTCTAGGAACGACTGATCGGATATGCAAGATGTCGCTCCTGCTTGATTGGGATCATGCCAGCTCTTTGTGGGAGAGGTTGGTGACCCAACTTCCACCTTTCAGGTTCTTCTAACTAGCACCATACATTGAAAGGTTCTTTCAGGAACCCACAAAGGCTGTTCTGTGGTCACTCCATAGAACCCTTTATTTTCAAAAGTGTAGAAGAGGATACTCATGGGGGAAAGAGGGGACAGGGGGAAGAAGAAAGCTTAGTTCTTCTGGTTGGTGGCGTTATCTTCTCCGGAGTCGGGCTTGTCAGCCTTCTTGGGGGTGTTGCTGTCAGACCTGGTGCTCTGCTCCTGCTTGTCCTCCTCCTCTTTCCCTTCCTTCTTGGTGCTCTTGCTAGAGCTGGTGTAGACACGGCTCTGGTAGCTGTAGCTCTGGCTGCTGGAAAGGGAGCCAGGCATGGGGTAGGTGATGCTCCCGCCAATGCGGGTCTCCTCACCCTCTAGCAGTTTCCTGATAGAAGGGTGGGAGGAAGAGAAGGTGGTGGAAGAGAACAAAGAGGAGAAATGATGGAGGCAGGAGAGGAAGGAAAGATAAAGGGGAAAAGATAAAAGAGAGAGTTACAAAGGAACAGTGAAAGGTTACATCAACATATATGCTCATGAGTTCACCCTTCATGGGTGCTTAGAGGTTAAGAGGCTGGCCGCACTTAAGGGCTCCTCTGTTACCTGTATGCAGCGATCTCAATGTCCAGAGCCATCTTGACATTCAGCAGGTCCTGGTATTCCCTCAGGTGACGAGCCATCTCGCTCTTAGTGCTCCTCAGATCATTCTCCAGCTCGCCAATCGTTTCCTGAACAGATATCAGATTTGCTTGGTAAGGGATTTTCCACTTCACTGGCTTGGAAAGCAATTTGTCCTCCAAAAAATGAAAATCCCTTCAGGCTCAGTGACTCAGGACACCGTCAATAATTCCAGGAAATGGTGTAAAACAGTGGTGAAAGCCTTCGGCAAGTTGGAGAGGGCTTTTCTTTAATATGGGTGGGGCGCTATAAACCCGCCATTGGCTTGCACTTGTTTCTGGAACACTTAAAACGCCGCTGCAGCATCTATCACCTAAAACCTACTTAACTGTGTACTATATGTTATATATTACTATGTATTAGCGCCTGTCAAACCTCTATCTAAACCTCTTTATACAAACACTTAAGTATATATATATATATATACATACACACACACATATACCGCTTACAGTTCTGACAGGTTCGAATTGTTTCAGCACCATGGACAGAGGAGGGGGATGATGGAATGTGCTAATGGTGAAGATCACACCCAGACAGTGACAAGTCCCTCCACGCCGACACCCCCACCACCACCCTGTTTCATCTGTCTCTCTTTCTTTCTCTTTCTCTCCCTCTATTTAAATATTGATTTAGGGCTTGAGGATGAGAGATGGGGAGGAGGAAGGGTCCAAGCACAGAAAGGTTTCACTTTTGTTTCTATAAACTTCCTACATGCATAGCTTTTGTTTTCTGTTGCTCTCAAAGCGCGATGTGGGTAGAGTGGGCATTGTGTTAAGGGGAAGGTCACGCCCATGCCCTGTAGCTCCCTGCCGAAAGGCTGCATCCAAAACCACATAACAAAATGCTAAATAATGCTAAAGAAATAGCATTATAGCAGCAGTGAAGCAGAATGTGGCTCTGGATCTCTTGATTTAATGTAGATCTGGGGAAGGAAGCTAATCACTACAGGGATTATAATTTAGTCTACAAAGGGGAAGCAAAAACGTATAGATTTTTTAACTTTTATGCATCATTTGAGCACAGGAGCTCCCATTTACACAGTGTGAAAATTTCACGATGAATAGCCCAACAGAAATGGCCCAAAACTGCATGGAAAAAAAGTCTGGTATGATTAAACAGGGATTTCGGTGTCTCCTGTAGTCGGCAGTGTGGAGATATATAAATAAAGGTTAGGGGGGGCAATTTTTTAAACATTTGTTTGTTTATTTTGCACCAAATGCACATAAGAGATGAGGTGCCGCTGGTATTGTTGCCAGGGAGTGGTCTTTAATTTGGCCACTGTCAGAACTGCTTTACTGGACATCTCTACAGGCTCACTGACAGTATCGCCACTATTAGAAATTAAGCAGGGATGAAACCCCTTGCATTTTTGGGAGCTTAAATGCACATTCTACTTCTAAACTACCCCGTACAAGGAGGCAATAATGGCAATAATTCGTCTACAAGGGTAATAATGTGAATATTAGGGGTAATAATATGTCTATTAGGGGTAATAATGTGAATATTAGGGGTAATAATATGTCTATTAGGGGTAATAATGTGTATATTAGGGGTAACAATGTGTATATTAGGGGTAATAATGTGTATATTAGGGGTAATAATGTGAATATTAGAGGTAATAATATGTCTATTAGGGGTAATAATGTGAATATTAGAGGTAATAATATGTATATTAGGGGTAATAATATGTCTATTAGGGGTAATAATGTGTATGTTAGGGGTAATAATGTGCATATTAGGGGTAATAATGTGTATATTAGGGGTAATAATGTGTATATTAGGGGTAATAATGTGTAAATTAGAGATAATAGTGTGTATATTATGGGTAATAATTAGAGTTATTTCAGTTCTGCATTAGTTCTGGTGTCCAGCACAGTTCCGTGGTCGCCCTGCTGTAATACACTCACTAACCCGAGTCTAGTTAACCGATGAGATGAGTCAGGTGGGTTTGAGCAGAGAGCCCACCGAACTGTGCCCCCTGTTGCCTGAAGCGCGCTAACAAAACAGCATCTCGAGCAGCGACTAACCTGGAAGCCGGCAACCTCCAGGCTGTGCCTGTCCTCCATCTCGCGGATCTGCCTCTCCAGACTCTCGTTGGTGCCCCTCAGGCTCTCGATCTCGATGGTCTTGGACTGCAGCTGCCTCCTGAACTCGTTGACCTCCTCGCGGCTGGCGCGGATGGCCTCGTTGCTGCGGCTGGCCTGCTCGCTCAGGTCGGCGAACTTGGACTTGTACCACTCCTCGGCGGACTGCAGGTTTTTGGAAGCCAGCGACTCGTACTGGCCGCGGATCTCCTTGAGAGCCGAGGTGAGGTCGGGCTTGGCCACCTCCATCTCCACGGACACCTGGGACGCCTGGATGGCGTTCATCAGCTCGGCCACCTCCTCGTCGTGCGCCCTCCTCAGGAAGGCGATTTCGTCCAGCAGCGACTCGACCTTCTTCTCCAGGTCGAGGCGCACCAGCGACGCGTCGTCCACATCCTTCCTGAAGGCTTTGAGCGTGCGCTCGGCCTCGTCTCGGGCTCGCAACTCGTCCTCGTAGCGCTCGCGCAGCTTCTGGAGCTCCTCCTCCACGGTGTCGCGCTCGAACATCATCTGGTTCTTCTCGCCGTGCGCCTCCTCGAGCTGGGAGCGCAGGTCGCGGATCTCCTGCTGGTAGAGCTCGGCCAGGCGGGACGGCTCGGATTGGCGCTGGCGCAGCGCCACCAGCTCAGTCTCCAGCACCTTGTTGTGCTGCTCCAGGTGGCGCACCTTCTCGATGAACATGGCGAAGCGGTCGTTCAGGCCCTGCATCTGCTCCTTCTCGTTGGTGCGGATGATCTTGAACTCATTGTTCAGCACCGAACTCTGCGCGAAGTCGAAGGTGTCCAGGCCCATGGGCGAGGAGGACAGGGCGCTGCGCCCGGCGCCGGTGCGCTTGTAGGAGCCCAGAGAGGAAGAGCTGGTGCGGGACAGGGAGACAGACCTGTACCCGCTCTTGGAGCCACCCATCCTGGACGGTGAGGACGAGTAACGGGGAGAATCCCCAAAAATTTTCCTGTAGGAGGAAGAGGAGGAAGAGTACATGTCGGATCCGTAGCTCATCTTGGCGGTCGGAGGGATGAGGAGCAGGGCTTGGGCTGCGCCCCCTCCTTTTTATACACACAGGACCGTCCCAATCAATAATTCACTCCTACCTTCGCCTCCAAACTGCCCCAGCGCAGAAAGCAAACGAATAGGAAACGAGCCTCGCTGGAAACAAGCCAAACGAGACACTTGGACACACTTTAAAGAGCACCACCAAGAACGTTTCCAGGTAGAACCCAGTTTAAAGTTCTAGAAAGAAGAGCCACCCCAAAAAGGCGAAGGTGGGGCTCGGATGGAACTGTCCATTTTGGCGCAGTGCTGATGTCAGCAAGAAAGAAAAAAAAAAGGAAAAGAAGAAAACATCATTGGCACACGTAAGAAAGCCCACCGACCCGTCTTAGAGAGGGATAACCTGAGAGAAGTATTCAGATGAAAGGTGGAGCCAACTTTAAATTCTATATATTCATTTACACGCTGAGAACAGTTATGATAAAGCATTGCGCATGCGTGATGCGCTTCAACCCCTACAGAAAGCATTTTCCTATAATAACAAAGAGATGTTATAATAACGATACAATAAGGATTTGATATGACGTCATATACATTGTCTGCCCACCTGGCTAATTCTTTAAGATGGCCTTAAATAGAGTCTTGGCCGTTTACTCTCACTTTTTTACTCACATCTGACTTCACTTTAACAGTTGTCGAACAATTCCGGTTCCTATGCAGCTTTGTGCCGTCTATATTTAGCCACATCGCAGACAAATCTGGCAAGTCCGCGTCAGGGCTGGAGAGGAGAAGTCTTTATAGTGCTCTGCTGCCCCCTATTGGTGGCTTACAGCATCTGCAGGGCCGGCTGGGGTACTGACCCTTGTTCACTGATTCACTATTGTTCACTGACTCGCTATTTGGAACTGTCACCTATGGTAAGATTGCTTTGGCCCAAATCTTTCATAAAGTCACCATTTTCATCCAGCACACTTGGTGCATACATGACAGTACATGGGCAGACTGGTCCTGGTAGCAAGTCGTGGGCCACATGCGCACCATATCAGGGCCACACGTCAGCCAAAAGTAGGCAACTCTGCTGTGTATGTATCTAAACCACCTTTGGCACACTGCAGATTTTCAGTGACAACGGTGGGCCAGCTGTACCATATCTTTGACAGCTTGAAAATCAGTGATTTATGTTTTGCATCTGTATACAAAATACAGTCCATTATGACCATCTTTAGGGTAAAGCTGTAACTGAAGTTGACCAGCTAGCATAATTTTGGGGAGAATTTTGCTAACTGCAAAATAATTCAGTCATTGTGAGTGGTTAGAGGCAAAATGGATCATTGTGGAGAGAAGTATGGGATAAGAAGCAGGGGTCGCCATGTCAGATCAGACGTCCTCTACATAAGGATTTTATATGATTCCTTTTTGGGATCTTCAGATTTCTGGTACCCTTTATTATCCAACACTGTGAACAGTTTCAGTTTGTCATGAACGGATCATTTTACAGCAAACCACTCTGAAGTACTGTGTTCACATCTGTACCACTTGGCAATAAACAAACAAACAAACAAATAAATAATGTAATATATAGAAAATATATGCATGTTAATTAATTAATTAATTAATTATTTAATTTATTTATTTATATTTTTAAACTTTTATTTATGTTTTTATGTTCGGCAGCATTTTTTATTTTGTGATAAAATAAAAAATATGGCATCACAATATAAAAATTATTCCTTTCAAACTTTTGTTTTTTACACTCCTTAAATCTTAAAGTTTGAAGTAACGCCCCGCCCCTTTGCCAATCCCCCGCCCATCGAGTTCGTGATTAACGGCAGTCCGTCACGCCCCTTCACCAGGCCCCGCCCGTCGTGTTTGTGATGAGTGACAGTTCAGCCCGTCCCCTAATGAAGCCCCGCCCACCCCCGCCGCGTATCAACTGCTATCGACTCTATCAGTAAGGAGACGGAGAGACGGGCTTCCATTCACTGTACAGCTGAGACGAGCTGCTGCTGCTGCTGCTATCGCCGAGTTACTGCCGACACCGACCCAGTGCTCTCATTATTTTCCTGAGAGGCGTATTAGTCCTCGCCTGGGCTTCTTTAAAAGCGCATGCTCAGATTTCCAGCCTGTGCAGTTGTTGCTTTTTCTCCAGAGAAAGGTGAGTGAGCGAAACCCCAGTCAGAGTACAGACATGTCAGCTGTTTTTCACCCCCTTTTCTCGGTATTGCTGCATCGCCGGGCCTTATTTCCAGCTTAAACAGGCTGTCGACCTCCTCTGCGTGCCTGTGGGTTATTCTGCGGTAGCTAAATGAAAACAAAAGGTCGGCGGTGTTTGACGTTGCCCTGCACAAAGAGGACGCGGAGGGCTTGTTTATCTGTTCGCCAGGCTAACTGGTTAGCCAGCTAGCCGAGCTCAGAGAGTTTAACCTTAGTGAGGGTCCGGTAGCGCTAACGGCAGCAGCTGCTTAGTTTCTGCTGCCTCGATAGCTTCCTCGCTAGGCCTGTTATTGTTTCCCACATTTGCTGTTTTCACTGTTGAGAACTTTACTCAGCTGCCCGAAACCGTTTGTACGTACGGCTGAAACGTCTCAGTGTGTCCACAAGGGACAAGTCTGTCAGCAGGTCAGTCATCCTCACTGGACTAACTTAACGACCTGTACGAGGCTATCCAGCAGACAGCTAGCCCAGAACCCTGACAGGTCTCTAAATGAAGATGAAGTCAGTGGGCTGGTTATAACTTTACCTCTTAGCTAACTTTACCCTCCTCCCTCAGAATAAGTCAGGATTATTATTACTACTGTTTACTAGGTGACCCAGGTTCAGGTTCGGGTGGGCTGTCAGGACGCTGTAGAGCCCATTCTCCTGCTCTTATGTTTTATATCATCTCTAAAAGCTTCTTCACCCAAATCTCCTCATTATGAATAACTTTTAGCCCAGTGGGTACTTCTATAGCACATATAATAGAGCACATATAGTATATCCTCGTGTGTGTATACATGTGTATCGACACTGTCCAAAGAAAAACAGGTATCTCCAAAATGGCAACTTTACAGTAGAGGCCAAAACCTAATTCAATTTGAATGGAAGTCAATGGAACCAGACGTCTTTCCAAGAAGTTCTGGGCCATTCCTGTTGGTCCATTCCTCATGAAACTCACACACAGTGTAAAAAGCAGCTCATGTGATCAAATGAGGCATAAAAGTAAAAATCTACAAAAATGGAGATACATGTTTTTCTTTGAACAGCGACGATATACACAAACACACGAGAATATACTATATGTGCTGTACTACGTGTGTATATATATTGGTAAGTATATATAAAGGAGTTATTGAGGGTCGGTGTGGTATTATTTTGATTTTGCGATATCGGTACTCCTATAATATATATTGTGATATATAGAAATTTATTACATAACTGAAAATTATGTCCCTAAAGGAAAATTTTAGCCACACACGAATCTACTGCTTCACTTAAAGTAGTTGGTTTTATTATTCTAGTACCAGAATTGTCATGTGGGTACAAGAATGTATATGGTAAAAAGTATATGGTACAATTTGTAAAATGAAATGTCTATACATGGCATCTTTGTGTTGCCTCAATATTGCCGCACAAATGTTGAGATAATAAGGTGTGTGTGTATGTGTATATATATTTATATATATATATTTACATATATATATATATATATAAGCACACACGCACACACACACATATATATATATATATATATATATATATATATATATATATATATATATATATATATATATATATATATATATTTGTAGTCGAAATATTCCAGCTGAACTGCAAGTACTCTTTTACGACTTGTAGTTACAGCTTGGCCTGCAGGCCTTCTCTGGTTCTTTGGCCCACTGTTTTGTTTTCTGCTACTGGCAAAATTTGTCAGGCTGTTAAGATGCAGAGGAGATCTAGCCCAGTTTTTGAGGAAGGGGGTCTGTTTGCTTCTTTTCTCACATGAGGAATTGGTCTAAAAACCTGAAAAACAAAAAAACACCGGGTCCACCCCTCTTGCCTCTTGTGAAAACAACAGCCCACTGTGGAGGTTCAGTCTTTCAGATGCGTGAAATGATGTCACTGCTGTGTGGAGTCCATTTCAAACAGCCTCGTCTGAGACTTTCCTTAGAGTTCAGGCTTGGGAAGCGCAAGGCTTTCGGGAGACGCTCTGTCCTTTACCCCTTAGGCCTCCAGCTTGTTTGCACAAGTCAGCCATCATGAGTTATAGGGTCCACGAATCGCTGACTCAGGCAGTTGCACTGCCAACCATTTGTCTTGCTTCAGTAGTTTGAGAAGTGAATTAAGCCTCCTGTATGATTTAATTGGTTTGGCTTACCTTCATTTAACGTAAAGCCAGGAGCATCTCCTCGTAGTGGTATCTAGTGCCGGGCAGTATGTCGTCTGTAGTAGTACACTGGTATTGGTGCCAAACAGCAGTATTGAGTTATCAGGTAGTGTTGAAAGAGAAGTTTGAGATGGACCTAATTAATGTTCACAGTGATAGGGGTGGGCCATATGGAGAATAGGGGGGTAAACTGTTTAGCTCTTCACCTGAACATGGAGCTGCTATTCTCCTACCTGCACTGTACACTTTATATATCCTATACTGTTTACAACCACATACTTAACACTTTGCTACCTCAACACACTGTACTCTTCTACATGTTTTCCTCCTGCATATCGTCGCTGTCCAAAGAAAAACACGTATCTCCAAAATGGCAACTTTACAGGAGAGGCCAAAAACCTCGTTCAATTTTAATGTAAGTCAATGGAACCAGACGTCCTTCCGAGCACTTCTGGGCCATTTCAGTTGGTCTGCTCGTCATGCAAATCTCACCAAGTGTAAACGGCAGCGGCTGTTTTCAAACGATGCATAAAAGTCAAAATGGACAAAAATGGAGATACATGTTTTTCATTGGACAGCGACGATATACACATTCTCTGAGTTGAATTGAATGTGTGAAAGATATCACATACATATTTTTCTGGCCTTTGAAAATTTGGAATTTTATATACTCCATTGTATATCCACCATATGGATAGAAAAGCCCCCCAAAGAGACCCTTTTTTAGCAGCACTAAAATGAAATTGATTCCTTAATTAAATGACAACTCAAATATCAAATGTTACTGTGATCTAGTTTACATTTACATTTCTGGCATTAAGCTGACGCTCTTATCCAGAGCGACTTACAAGGTTAATCACATTACAGGTGGGCCAATGTAGTGTTAGGAGTCTTGTCTAGGACTCTTATTGGTGTAGCACAGCATAGTCACCCAGACTGGTATTCGAACCCCATTCTCCCACGTGTGGTGGTGGCTATTTGGCGGGTAGTGGTGTTATCCGCTCTTAGCTACACCAACCACAATATCACAATATCACAGTATTGAATTTTGACATCTGATGTAGATAGACAGATAACTGAGTTTGGATGGTTGCCTGGCCTAGCCTGCTAATTCAATTCAATACACTGAGGCATTTCAAGCTCAGGGCTGCTGAAACGGCCAAATTAAATCGGAAACTCATTGGTGGTACTGGACATGATCTAAATGTGATTTCACCTCGCTATCAGATTCGCTTAAGACCTGATCAGCGCTGCTCAGGTTTGCTTTGTGTCTGTTTGACGAGGCCAGGTCTGTTTAACACTTCAAGGCCCCACACTTTCCATTCCAATCATTTAGATAAAGACATCAGTCAGTGTCCATTCATTCCTCCTTTGTTCAGTAATTTAATCGAGTTAAAAGATGGCCCAAAGCTGCAGGGCGGAGTTAATGGTTGATCTTTTGAAGTCTTGCCTGTGACTTCAAAGTGCTGTTATTGAATCTGAGCTCATGTTAACGGGCTTATGGTTCAGTTCCCCACTCTTAAACGTAATAAGGAAAAGAAAGATGAATATGAACCTAAAGCTGAGCTGGAAGTCACTGAAGCTTGCTGTTCAGAATATCAATTTTGTTTTTTTGTTTTTTTCACCCTCCAGATTGAATTTTTAGGTCGAGGGATTTAAAGATGACTACGTCATGGAGCGACCGACTTCAGGATTATGCGGACCTCCCTGCAAACATGGACGGGTTGGCTATGAAGAAATACAGACGCGAGGCATATCATAGGTATGAAAGAAAGAAAAACCCTGTCTTTCAGGAGCAGAAGCAGCATTTGAGCACTTCGGTCAGCACGGATATCTGGTCAGCATCTGTTCAAGGTGTCTAATGGGCTTCCTGGAATCATTACACTGGCTCACATGGTTGCATTTGTGAGACAGTGATGACAGTTATTTAGGCTGACATAGTTGTTATCTTTCATAATCATGTATCAAGTATGTTGTGATTAATGGAACATGAATTGGGTATGTTTACATCCTTTGGGTTGAGGAAAATACATGTACAGTCATGTAAAGAAGTATACGCCATTCAGACATTTCCAACATATCTGGAGATTCAGATTTCAGGTCGTTCCCCAAGTCTTCACACCCCTGCATATATCACTGCTTCAGATCCTGATCAGGTGCTAATGGTTACAAAACGTCTTGGAGGAATTTGGGCTGTTTACAGCTCGGATATCCGGTTTGCCCTTTTGTTATTTGAGTATGTGGTATCGTTATGTCTTGATATGAAGAACTCTCTAAGACCGATAGTTGTAGATGCTTTGAATACGGGATGGGGTTTAAAAGCCAGTTTGTCTAGGCCAGGACTGACCCAGCAAACTTGACCCGAGAGCAGATTTGCATGATACTAAAAGACGCTTCTAATAGTCCCATAATATGATCACAGGATCTGCAGGATGCTGTTGCTGCTGTAAATGTCAAAGCGTATGCATCTATTATTACAATGAGAGTGCACAAATTTGACCTATTTGTGCCCAGAGGAAGTCGTTGCTGTCCTAGAAGAACATAAGGACAACATTTAAGTATGCTAATGAATGTCTAGGCAAGGAGCAGGACTTCGGAAAGGTGAGTCAAACATCGTGTTGCTCGACCACAGTATCAGAAGCCGTGTTTGGTAAAGACCAAAGACTGCTGCTTTAGGGCCTGGCCAAAATCAGAAATCAGAATTTGCTGTGATATCTCTTACTCATGCCAGAGAGTGTCTGAGGCGAATGTAAGACAACCTGTAAAAAGTGGACCTTAAACTTGCTAATGGTCCAAAACATACAAGTAAATTCAACAACATATGCCTCATTATGAGGATTTGACTCATAATGGAAGATTAAGGAATGGTCTAGTCGAGGCGCAGATCTGAAACCCATTAAAATGTTAGGGGTTGAGCTTTGTAAAGGCCTGTACATGCAGGGAACCCCCCAAACGTTGCACAATTAAAGGAATACTGGATGGAGTTATGGGCAAATATTTATCCTATAAGATGCCAGAAACTGGAAGACACTAATAAGAAATGCTTTTGTAAAGTTGCGTCTGCCTATAAAGCAGTTCCAGTTACCTTGTTTTGCAACAGATGGCATCGGATTACACCACTACCCGCCAGGTAGGTCTCGGGTACTATACTGTGCTTCACCAATAAGAGTCCTTGGGCAAGACTCCTAACACTACACTGGCCTACCTGTAATATGATTAACCTTGTGTGTCGCTCTGGATAAGAACGTCAGCTAACTACCATAAATGTAAATGTACTGTGACAGGCCTAGTTCCTGATTAGCTCTTGACCTGGACATATGGTTCTAGGAACAACATTTAATTGATATGTAGAATTGTTGCATTATGAGGAAGTTCTATAAACTTTTTTTAAAATGCTGAGACATCTAATTTATTCACCTGGTTCTTTAAAGGCCCATCCATTACTTTTAATTTTTTTGAGCAGAGACGTGGATGCTGCACTAAAGATTTACTGCTACAGGGTGTTATTACATAACGTTTGGCAGCCTAAACAGCCTAGTAAATCTTTCATGACTAGTTTTAATAATTAAGGTTAAAATCCAAGTGTCTGTTAATGGAAGTTTAAACTTGTGTGTAGCATCTAATCGTTTCTAAGCTTTTGTGTGAGACTGTAGTACAATAAAAACCCTTAGAGAAATCCCATAGCATCAAACTTGGCAGCAGTAATACAGTCATTCACTAGTAACGCAGAAAGCAGGACTCGTTCAAAACATGCGTCATAGACATTATTCATACAAAACAGTCATACAAATATAATCTGGCGTGTTCTTTGAAACAAGATGGGCATTGTTCCACTTTGCACTACTATAGCTTTTTTAATGTCACGCCAAAAAAGTGCCTGTTAATCAGGTTTCTGTAAGATACATCTCTAAGCCTGTCCTTACAATTCCAACCATTGTGCCAAGATTCATGCGCCACAGGGTGAACAGTGTGAATAAGATTCCATGATGAAAGTTCAGTGCAGGTTTGCTACTATAGTGTGGGAAACTATTCAACACTGTGGTGCTTCAGTTATTGAGATACCCTCACTGCCTCTGTGTCAACATGCCTGCTTACCTTTTACAGCGGTGCTGCAGTAGTCAGTAAAGTGAGAGTCCCAGGTTTGAAGGCTGGAAAGACCATTTGGGCGATACATTTGGAATTAAGTGGAATTAAGTTCGGAAAGTCTGCAGTGGGTTTGGGTAGAGATGAAAGGATCGATCAGCTGTGATATCAGGTATCAGGTTTTCAGCCTATATATGTAATTGGTGTTCGAAAGATATTTCTTGAACCTAGCCGATTCTGAGAGTTGATATGAAAAACACGTGCTTTCTTTCTCATCATATTTTTTGGACATCATGCATGCAGTCCGATGTGCAGCGCCCTTGGTTCAAGATTGTTGTTTTTAAAGGAAGTGCCCGCTGCATTGGCGTTTCATGACTTTGAGCACTTATATTAAAGCCAGATTCAGACACTAGAAAGCCACAGCATATCACATGTGGCTTGAAATTTATTTAGAGAAAGGCAGACCGATACTAACGATATTTAGCCTGTTTCAGATCTTATCTTTCCGCTAGGAGGCAGTGAGTTTGTGAAGTGGTAGTAAACTGATGGCAAGTACACTAAAAATGTTAAAAGCCTTTTCTGTTCAGGATATATGAGTGAAGTGTAAAAATATGAATCTGCCGTTTTCCGGCACTCCCAGTATCCTTCTGTAGAGGCATTGTGTGGGTTGATGCGATACGTCCAGTGTATGATGACCATAACAGTCCAGTCTCACCCTTGATCTGCGTTGGCCATCATACTGAAAAGCAATCCATGATCTGTTTCAGCCCCAAAACATTGGTGAGCCCTTCTCTAGCTTTGGGATGGAGGCTTGAGGGGTCTGTTTGAGTGATTTTCACATAGCGCTTCAGTCGTTCTTTTTTCTATGTCACCTAGGCCAGCTAGCAACATTTTAAATAAGGTTCTAGATCAGTGGCTAGCTCTCTGAGCACTATAGGCAGTAATGTGTTGGTGTAATGCATGCTGGATATTGTAGTAGTCAATTCATGTTTGAATTGGTATGGTAACTTTATGGTACCTTTAATTGGTGTAGTAACTGTCTCTTTAATTCACCTTTATGAATGGTGACTATAGATTTATGGGACTTTTAATGGTGTAGTAACTATACCTTCAGTTCACCTGTGTACATGTTGACTCTGCCTTAACAGTACTTTTAATTGGTGTAGTAACGTTAGGTAAGTGTATGTACTTTAGCCTTTAACAAGGTTCTTCACACATGAAGATGGGCCTTCAGTCAGTGTTGATATATGCAAGGGACAAGCAAAGGCGAAAAGTGCATACCACCACCCGGGTCCCAGAATAGGGAAGGGTTTTGATGCTTATCTTCCATGACTCTTGAAGGAGGTTCGGCAGGCATGAGGTACACACAGAGTTTTGTCCATTGCCATCAGATAGGGAGGGGTAGGTCCATTTTTGGATTTGTATGCAAGCCTCAGGGTTTTAAATCTGATGTGGGCAGATACAGGAAGCCAGGGAAGGGAGCGCAGCAGCGGAATGCCACGGGTGGACTTAGGAAGAGAGAAGACAACCTCCGCTGCTGTATTTTGGGTTGTGTGCAAGGGCCTGACGGCATGCTTAGGAAGACCAGCCAGGAATGAGTTTTAAGGCCCGAGATGTTTAAACGTTTTACTTACGTATGAGGTTTATTTAAATTTGAAGTTTAATGTTTGGATTAGAAATGAACTTGTTAGAACTTTTTCGGAGTAGGTAACTCACATGTATGAGGCATTAGTGTGCTGGAACCTGTCATGCTGTAGGGAGCGGGATAGTGGAGCATGTTTACTGGAGCTTCGGTAGGCCGGGATCATACCTGTGCTCTGGTGGCTGAATCTGTAGCATGCTAAGCTACTTGGTTGATCAATGTTATTAAGTTGATCAATGGGAAATATGAATTTTACACCATCATAATATTGTATGATAATGTTTAATACCATTTATGTTGTCATGCTGTAATCCTCTCATTAGCATATTGTAGTGCATTGGGCAGTGATAGGTTCAAGCTGATTCATGGCATACACATCTAAACTACTACATAGATACGTAAACAGTCGTGGGCTGTAGGTTAGGGAACCAGCCTTGTGACCAGAGGGTTGCCGGTTCGATTCCCTGAACTGACAGTAACAATTGAGGTGCCCTTGAGCAAGGCACCTAACCCCCAACTGCTCCTCGGGTGACGTGGATAGGGCTGCCCACTGCTCCGGGTAAGTGTGCTCACTACCCCCTAGTGTGTGTGTTCACTAGTGAGTGTGTTTGTGGGTGTTTCACTTCACGGATGTTTCACTTCACTTCAACAATGTACCTGAATGAGTGCTTTAGGCAACAGCCAATAAAAGAGAAGGCGGAGAGAGAAAAGGTGAAGAGATGCCTGAGCAGTGGGGCGTGGATACCGAGGACCTGTGTGATAAGATCAGGCAAATAATCACTTCATTCACAGATTCAACGAAGCAGTTTTTCCTCCAGCTATGACTCTGACTCTCTGTGCTGGAACACTGTATTCAACCCCAGTGCATAAAGATTCAAACCGGTTCGGTCCAGTTTAGCTTTGTTTGTGTTGCACAATAACAAGGGAGTGCTTTTCGTAGCCAAAACTGGTTGTGCCCTCTTTTTGCCTTGTCATCGAGTGTATGTGTACTCATCTAACAAGACGTTCATTTAAGGATGGACATTAAAGCCCTGAGGAACCAAACTCTACACTGTAAACCCCAATACTGTAAACTAAGGTCATCTGAGGTAATTCGCTACCTCAAATGAATTTTTGAAGTTTTAAAAAAGTTTCATTTTTTTTAAGTTCACTGAAATGATAGTTTCACAAATAGCTGCACCTTAAAGAAATCAACCAAAAGGAATGAAACTTGGAATGTAGTGTGAATGATTCAAGTTTCACACCACAGCCATAAAGAAAGTGTCAGATTGCAGTGCTTTTGGGAAGGAACAAGGAACCAGGAACAATAAATAATGATTAATTGAGACTGATATGGGCAATATGCACGAAGGTACTGTCTTTCAGTATGGTGTGGGGCCACCATGTTTGCTTATTCAACCTCTCAGACGTTGAAGAGTTCCTTCCAGAATTCCTGGGGTTCCTAATGGTGTCCTGTGATAATCCATCCTCTGTAGCTTGAACATTCTCACACAGTTCCTGCAGATTTTGCGGCAGGGGTGGAGGTGGAGTGACACCAGGTGATGTCTTCATCACGACAAAAGCGGAACTCGTCACGGAAGATGACCTGCTGCCGTTCTGAGTCTGGCACACCTGTCAAACCCAACAGCTGTGAACCTAGCCAAGTTTCGTTGCTGTCAGTTGAGACTTCTGGGTGCAACTATTTCTGCAGTTAGTCCTTCAGTGATGGGTGTATATCTATAAGCTTCACTCAACAATAAACAATAACACTCTAATTTAGAATCGTACAAACGTTTAAAATATTTGCTCTAAGAGTGTGAGGCTCTGTATTATTTAAATCTATTAAGAGTTTGAACATCATGAAGTGTATGACTACCATACCAGAGCCAAGGCCTTTAATGAACCTGTAACAAGGGCTTTCTGTGTTGATTCTGACTAGTTAATTCATTGCTGTAGTGTCATTTGGTATTGAGCATCGATACTACAGTTGCTGACGATATCAAAGTCAAAAACCTGGTATCATGACGACCCTAGTTGGAGGAATATGTGTGGCATAAGGGGAAAGAGGAAAGACTGACACAATTACTGTTCTAAAGGTCATCCAGTGTATATATATCCCTATAGAGCAACACCTCAGTATCTCTCCAGCAGCAGGCCCGAGTTCTTCTGTAAGCGTGAAAGGGGATCCTTTATGCGGTTGGATCTTCCATCAGAGCCGGTGATGTGTTGGTTATGGAGGTTTCAGTTTTCATGGATGGGGGATTTATTAGACAGGACTTATAGCCAGCACGGTTTAACTATGCTTATTTAGCCGGGCTTGTTAATGGAGATGTGATCTGTTGATCTGTCAGGTGTTTTTATAGCAGCAAGGCAGCTTTGTCATTTGTTCTATGTTGGGGATAGTGTGTCAGTGGCTGAAATAGAATCTCCGGTTTCTTGTTGACGGAAGGTCTCAGATCTCCCTGCTGTATGGAAGCTACTTTTTTGTGTCTCTACAGGCTAAAAGGGCCGTGTCCTATATTTTTTATGTATCCTTTTTTTGTCCTTTATCAATCAAGGGCACTTGGGATGTTTGTTTAGGTTTAGTAAGTTATTTTTATCTGACCATATGCTAACCTCTCCTTATCCCTTAGAATGTAAGAGGCTGTTGTGTCCTGACTGCTGTATATAAAGACCCAGCTTCTCTCTGGCTGCCCTGTATTCTGCCCCCCAGGCTGAAACACTCCTTATAACTTCAACAGGAACGGGTGTGACTAAACTGCTTTAGGCTGATATAGGTGATATGTAAGTGGATGTCTAGCATTCTGAGACAAATCTTAGTTTCCGTATGTGGGCCACATGGACTGGCAGGCTGTTTTTTTGCCTTGGAAATGAGGCTTGAAATGAGGCTTGAAATTTAAATGAACTTTATTTTTACTTGAGTTTTGGTTTCCTATCCCCCAACGCACACTCACTGCCTCTATGTTTAACATGCTGAGTCATAAATGTAAACGTTCTGCTTCATGGCACTAAAAATGTGTTGAATGCTGTTTAAGTAGCAGGCTGACTTGCAAATTAACATCTCAAAGCTAAAATAGAAGCTGAAGATGGTTAATTATAGGGAAAGCCCTCCAGCCACGCTGGCCAAACAGTGGGGCGGAGTCCTGGCAAGACACGTGACTTATGCACAGTTAAACTCATGCAAATTTCTAACCCCCTCTGAAATGGAGGGAGGAGAAAAAGGATTGTGGGGAATTTGCCACATTCCCATAGGTATTATATAATAATGCTAGTGCTTACAGTACGTTTACCGGTCACATGGAGCCAATAGAGATGTCCATTTGAGTGTTTGTGATGTTAATTCAACAGAACACACCCCTTTTTGATCACCTGCAAGTTTTTGGACTTTTGGGTTTGTTAGTATTTTGTGGATGCAACAGTATCACAACAATAAGACATTTAACTGATAGATTTTTTAATTTTCACTGAGCGTTACGACAGTTTTTGATATTATTTAAACTGAAATATGCCAGGTTATACATTTTAAAAGCAATTTTGACATACCTTCAATACTACATCTGTAGACTTATTTTAAAACCTGTCACATGTTTTCCAAGGCTAAAACGTGTAATTAACATGCACTAATTAATTTACTAACCATTACCATTATATGTTAATGTGCTGCTGTAGCAGCTGTACGGTTATGAGAAATATTAAGGGTGGTTGAGTGCTTTTATACTGCCGTATATCATTTGTACTGGTAATTGTTCTGATTCATATTTCTTAATTTTGTGCTTTGGTGAATTGAAACAACATACTTAGTGGAAAAACACATTAGCAGGACAGTACAGTTTATGGCAAGAATAATAAGCATGATTGTCATGTAAATATTGAATTAGCAGTTAGCTTTGACAGTTGTTCAGAACCTGCCCATTGTGGTGTCCACATGGGACTTCCCTGCCGAGCTGGTCCAACCGGACATTGGCCAATCAAAGTTATTACATTAGGTACTCTTTAACTGGTGCAACGACAGCCTCTACCTACCTTAGTTAATGGAGTGATATTAGGATGTGTAAGCCAATGAAATAGCGTCTAGGACACAAGATCATATCATCATATCGCCCAGCCCTGTTTGAATGGCTTGACTCACAGGGTTAATTATAATGATTATAATGTCATAAATTACAGCATGTGCTGTAGGTACATACCCAATGGTCATGCTAAATGTTACGTGACACTGATAACCACGTGATAATGACCTAATGATAAGGAGCTACCACATTAGTGTCGTGCAGGGATACCTCTCTCTATTTAAGGTCCAAAGGTGACCCTGTTATCTGGTATGTGTTATGCTATACCCTACCCCTGGGTCAACTCTGTGGAACGCAATGGTGCAATACAGTAACAGATCAAATTCATCAGCCTTTCAAGCTGAACAGAGTCTGATGGCTTGAAGTGCATACATGGTACTAGCCATTCAGACTGAAGAACTAAACGAACCAGTATGGAAATAAGAGGATTTATCTATAAGCACGTGTTGATGCACTTGTTTACCTGCCAGCCACTGCCTCTCTGTTGTCTGAGTCACTATGCTGCCCAGTTCTTCCTGGCATGTTTGATTGTTCTAGATGTCTTTGAGGGGAAGCAAACAACCCCCAACTCAACAACAGACCCAACAACAGAGAAAGCCACAGAACCGGCACAATCAATTTTGCAACAAGTCAGAAACTGAATGGCAAGGAAGCAAAGAGAGTGGGGCATTGTTGTCAGGCCACAGGGGTAACGGTGTCGACAGGTAGTTTGGATTTACAGTCTTGCAGTAGAACTGGCATCCACACCCAGAATGCGTCGTACGTGCCCTACCTGCCAAAGTGAATCATGGGAGACGGTCCAGTACTATGCTGCAAGGTAGGGTTGAAACAAAATAGCTTAGCAAACACAATACAATTGGTCTGGGTGCTGTTCTCTGTGAAAATGGTAATTAGCCAGGGTAATTGTGGATTGTGTACTTGTGTTTTTCTGTTGTTATTATGGCTGTTTTTTGTTTTTTTTTAATGGTTGAGATGTTAATGAACTAGCAGCTCCTGTTTCTTAGTGTGTAATGGTAGTCACCAGTGGTATGGAACCAGTTTTATTTGCAAAGTTTTAAAATGGTCTTCATTAGTCTCAAGTCAGATCCTGGTGATTTTTTCTAGTGGGAATAGTAGAATTCCTACCAGTGACCAAATTGAGTGTATTTGTCTCCATAATTGTTCCTGTTAATTAATAGTGGATTTGTTTTTATTGATCAGGTTTAGGTGCTGGCTTTCTGAAAGTGGTAACAGGCCAGTGCCTTTGTGGGCTGTGGGGCAATAGTACTTTTGTTTTCCTGTTATTGTTGCTGTTCATTTGGTTAGTGTTCATTTGGTTGATCTGTTTTATGAACTAGGAGTACTGTGTTTTTTTGCGTCTAATGGAAGTCATCAGTAGTGGAATAGGATGCCATTTGATAGCATTGAGTCTCATAGAAAATTAAAAGGAGACAATTTGGTACTTAGGAAGCCATGTTCAAATTTATTTCCCATTATTATTGCTGTACTTTAATTTAGCAGTAAATTTGGTTTAATGAATAATAGTAACCCATTCTTATGTCTAACGTTAGTAATCAGTTATACCTTTTGACTTGACCCTTTTGCCATGTCGCTTTCTACTAAGGACACAAAAATATGTTGTTGTTTTTTCCATAGTTGTTGCTGTTCATTATTGTTCTTTTGTATTCCCTTTATTATTTATCATTTGATGGCTAACCTGTTTTGTAAACTAGTAATAAAAGAATTTTACACTAGTCGTCGGTTTTCTGAAACATCTTACTATTGATGCCAATGAGGACCAGTGCAAATCAAAATGTTTGTTAGTAAGGCAGAGTAGTACTCACTAAAAGTAATTTTTTCATCAAGTTAGCTGTTTAAGGGGTCAACTTTTTATGCGCTGGTGACTTTGTCTAAATATTACAGTTTGTGCATTAGAAGCCCGTTTCTAAGTTTTTGTGGGTGAAGGCCTCCAAGGGCAAGATCCAAATGATATTGTGCTAACTGTAGTCCACCTCTTATAAGGAACATCCTCTGATGCCTCTGATGATTAACAGTTCTTAATTTAACTTTAAATGTACACTTCTAGAAGAAAATTTACTTTAGTATACAGTGCCCAAATGTGATTGAACATTTCTAAAAAAATGTAGTTCATATAGTTAGAAAACAAATTGTCAAACCAATTAATGTTTAATTTTCTGTTATATTAAAATATTCTCTCACACAGTGGCCAAAACGTTCAGTTTGGCAATGTTTGAGCAGTTTCTGCAGGTACGCATCCAAAAGATCTTATGCTAACACTTTATAATAAGTGTTGACTAACTAACATGAAATAATACATTAACAGTGCGTAACTAAAGTTCAATAAGCATGTAGCAACTGCAGATTTACATGTTAAGTAACCATGTAACATCTACTAGTTTACGTGTTAAGTAAATGTGTAGCGGTTTATACATGTTTTCTTAATATTAGTTAACTCGTAATGCGTTTGTAGCAATGTAACCAATGCATTACTTCATTATGCATCCATCGTTAGATGGTCAACACCTAATGTAAAGTGTTAGCCATAGCTCTTGTGAGTTTATGAGCTCATTGGTGAACACCAGCTCACCCACACCGCTGTCAGAAAAACAGCCCCAGACATTGACGTTTCCACTTCTGAGCTTTACGGCACTCTCAGAGCAGTCTGGTTCCACTCCCCAGGCTTTCTCCACAGAAAGAGTCGGCCATCAGTTTGTTGTTGTGCTCGAAGTGTTAGTCCTAAAAGTATAAAGACACTGTTCAGTTATTTACATTCAAGTTTAATGGTTAAATGGTTAGTGTTAGGACGGTCATTTTGGAGGTTCTTCAAACTTTAAAGAGGTTCACACAGTTCATTTGTATCACTCCAAAGATCCCCTCTTTTGGAGCCTTTATTTTTAGGGCCAGATATTGATTTATTTTTGTTGGAGGCGATAACATAAGGCCTACTAAAGACCCGATCCATCACAATGAGCTCTTGGGATTAAGTGCATGTGCTTGA
Source organism: Prochilodus magdalenae (assembly GCA_024036415.1). NCBI lineage: Eukaryota > Metazoa > Chordata > Actinopteri > Characiformes > Prochilodontidae > Prochilodus > Prochilodus magdalenae. The sequence goes on along the minus strand of JAMWET010003809.1, from coordinate 67,244 downwards.
CACGGCACCACAGATCAATCCCAGCATGCAGACCCCTGTCGCAGTGGGGGTTTTATTTATTACAGAGGAGCATCTGCATGCAGGGAGGATTAATCTGGGAATTTTTTGCAGGGGTAAGATGATGGGCTTTGTTGGGGATTTAGGTCAGAGGCATCAAAGTCATGGGGTTGATTGGAAAATTGTGGGGAAAAAGGTTTCTCATCCGACATGCAGAGGTCTCTTCATCTCGACAGTGTTTGCATTGTCTCTGGCCTTGTGTGATAAGATACGTAGCATCACTGTCCAAAGAACAACAAGTGTCTCCAAAATAGCAACTCATTTGATTGGCAAAAACTCATTTGATTTTAATGTACGTCAAAAAAAAAAAACAGACTTTTTTCCCCAAGCAAATTTGGGGGCATTCCAGTGATGCATAAAAATAATAATTAGGTTGGCTTGTAAAAGCCAACTTACTGTTCTTCATAATCTTCTTATTCTTATTATTCTATGCTGAAAATGTAAACTGTTTCTCCTCCTTTTTGACGTAGAACCACGTAATTTTGTACGGCAGCCGTTTTTCGGACGATTTTTTTCCCATAGGAAATGAGTGGCGGAATGTCGAGCGAATTCAAATCTTAACTGCCACAAGTGATGTCATAATGGGCCTCTCACACAAAGACACACAGCAGTGTCAGCTAAAACAATGGAGTTAATATGGAACAGTGAATTTAAGGTAGTATTGAATTTAAGGTGGTATGAGGGAATTTAAAGTGGTAAGAGTAATATTGGGGTGGCAGAGAGTTTAAGGTGGTATGATTAAAGGTATCAGGGAATTTAATGTAGTAAAATTAAGAGAGTAGAAGTGAGTTTAAGGTGGCATCAAAGTTAAGGTGGAAGGAGTAAATTTAAGGTGGTAGGAGTAAATTTAACGTGGCAATGATATTAGGTGGCAGGACATTTAAGGTGGTAGGCGTGAATTTAAGGTGGCAGAGTGGCAGTTAATTTAAGGTAGTTAAACTTTTAAACGTTTTAATGTAATAATCAGCCTTTTACAAGCCAACTTAAAGTTTGTTCACAAACTTTCCCTTTCTAGTTTAAAAATAGAGATTCATGTTTTGGACAGTGACGATATAAAATCTGTTTGATATCATAGATGATGTTATCTTTTATAAACTCCCACTGAATGTAAAATATTACCGCTGTATGTTTCTGTAGATGATGTGAGATAAACCCCTATTTTTTTGCTTCCCTTTCAGAGTATTTGTGAACAGAAGCTTGGCTATGGAGAAGATCAAATGCTTTGGTTTTGACATGGATTACACTTTAGCAGGTAAGGCCGAGAGTTTCCTCACTTCTAAGATATTTAGTTCCTAGAAGTGATAAACCGGTCCTCCATTAACCAATTCACCAGAGTTTACTTTCTGCACGCCTGCTGGGCTGTTTTAGACTGTAAGGGGTTCACAGACGTGTAATCAGTGCCGTTGCTGACTTGTTAAACTGTGACTAGATCACAGAGCACTGCTGCTCTGAAGTTTCTGAATGTCCTCCCTGAGGTGAAGCAACATTCCATGGCTCAAAAGCAGGCAGCAACACGGATACTCAGAATCTGAGTGTAAACATACGGTCGAGTCCCAGGGTATTTTTAGATGTTCCTCATTGGGTTCTGGAATTCGGAAAATGTCAGCTAGTGTGCTTTTCTTTAACCCTTCAATCTGAATTGTTCAAGGTTCTTTAAGGAATGAACAGTATGAATGGAATGGCTTCTCTTCTCTTCTCTTCTCTTCTCTTCTCTTCTCTTCTCTTCTCTTCTCTTCTCTTCTTTTCTCTTCTCTTCCAATCTTCCCTCCCCTATGTTATTATTAAAAGGGTCAACATTAATGTTACTGAGATGATAAGTGCTGAACTCCACCCATTTTAAAACAGTGTTCTTGCATTCTCCAACTCTGACCCTTCACCATTCATAATAGTCCAGGCTGGAGCCCGACTGCTCACATGCTGTATGTTGTTATGATAGAGCCCATGATAATAGCCCTCTTATACAAAAACAGCTTTTAGAGTAACACCTTGAGCACCTTCAGCAGGCTACGCTGGACAGTGCACACAGGAGACCTATGGATAAATCAGCCTTAATTATTTTTGTTTGTATTATTATCAGGATTATTATGACTCTCCATAATTGAGAAGCTGTCATGTATAATTCTTCAAGTAACTTTTGTTTTAAATGACTGCTTCTGTATAGCACCAGGAAGAGTTCTATTATTGTTATGTATTATATTGTCATATAACCTTGATGCACAATGATATCAGAATCGTATCGTTTCGGCTGATATTGGCTTGTAAATGAAGTGTCTGTGTCTGAGAGATGTAACTGATTTCCCCAACTTTTGATCATGTATTAATTGTTCTTTGGAAGACCAGAATCTTTAGGAGACGTTTAAGAGCTTCTAGAACTGTGTATTTGCAATAACCTGACTATGCAGTAGCATGGTGCCCTATGTGAATTATGCTTCAATTCAATGCCAGATATGAATTATGATTTGTTTAAAATGCAATATTTTGCAATATTGTAAGCAAGGTGGTGTATTGTAGGAAAACTGGAATGGTATAAAAAAGCTTATATGCATAGGTTTGCTAGTGCTAATGTACCTTTGTGCTAAAGAACGAGTCTAGTGAAGACTATAGCAGTGCTATCGAACGACTGAGGGTTTAAATGCAACACAGAATGAACCACCGTCTACCACCAATCTTTACATGTAAACTGTTAGTTAAATATCAATACGTTTAACGTTTAATAATGTTTTTGAGAATCAATACAGTGCAATACGGTACAACCGGTTGTTTCTATTCTCTTCCACTGTGAGCTACTGTGCTAAAATAACAGCAGTTTATTTATTGTGCTTGTAACCCTACTAAATGTTATTTCTCTGCAGTGCTAATCCACACGGATCTAGTCCCAGTTTCTACATTTCTACATGTTAATATATCAGTATCAGACCCAGCAGTCTATACATTACAAGTGCTGGCCTGTAGGTTCCCCATCAGTGCATCCCTGCTTTTCTGAAACTCATTTTGCTTATCTCTCCTTGGGGCTTAAATCCCTGAGTGCCCATTAAAATTGAAAGCCTAGTTTTGAGTTCCACTGTTTTGAAGGGTCAACGTCATCATTTATTACCTCGTCTTATTTATGTCATTTGGGTCAACTAGGAACCTGATACCAGTAGAGGGGTTAGTTTTATAGGGCGCAACATTTTAACATGGACCAGATGCATTGGGTTTCTAATGTCCCCTCGCTTTCTGTACCGCGTCTCAGTGACTCAGCTGCTGGCTTTAGGAAAGTGGATCAGCTCCTGTGACACAAAACAACTCATGGCCCTCTGGAGGCAATGGAGCTCAGGCCAGTTCCATTGCAGGCTTGGGTTAGATTCTGCTGGCGCTCAGCTGTCGACATCCACAGCTTTATTGCTGGCCGTAACCAAGTACTAATGTTTACAAGACTGAGGCCTATCAGGTTGTCCTGCACTGTTATCATGTTCCAGCCACAAACCACACTAAACATCTCAAAGATCACTGCCTCTGCTGTTCTGAAGCAGCTAAGAAGCTGTTTAGCTGTAATGCTGATTTGCAGATGCTTAATAGCTGTAATAGCTGTAATTCCTAGAAACCTGTTACTAATAATGTTACTAATAGACTTTTATCTTTGAGAGAAAAGAACAAAAAACAGGGATTTCAGAAAAGAAAGGAAGCTGCAGTAAACAAAACGAGTGGACACACGAAGTAATTAAATAATTATATTAGCCTGCCTAGTCCTTATCTGTTACGACCCTGTTTCTAAAAAGACCCTAAGCAATGTGCTTATAAACAGAATGCAATGATGTGCCAATCATTTAAACCCTAGACTAAATAGAGAGTAGTACAACATTTCAGATATTACTTTTTGGAAATATTCGACCTTTTTGAATTAGATTAATTTGAATTAGTTTTGTTTCCCAGTTATTTTGGAAGTTTGTAAAAATAGATTATTTTTCATGATGCAGGATGAATAACTTTCCCTTAATGGCCGTTTGGGTGGAAATTAAATCTCAGCTGATTTTGCCCAATATTGTATTTGCAGCGCTGTGCAATGCAATACAACACGAAGAACCCTAGTCTAGTTTAATGCGTTTTCTATCCATGTTAATTGGATTGGTGGCTATAAGCCAGATAATGCTTTTTATATGTCTTCTGAGTTATCGTTGGCCCGTGTATCCAACAGAAAGTTCAAAGGTTAGGATTCTCCAACTAAGCCTGGTGTTGACAGCTCTGCATCCTGACAGGCTATTAAATCAAAGTGAAAACTGATCACATTGACATTTTCCATCCAAATGTAACCTTTCAAGTACATTAAGACATTTATTAAGATTTTAGAAAAAACTTGGGTTCCGATATATGATGCGTGATATGAGGGTGATGTCTTTCTGGAAGTCGATATTTGGCTGTGTCGTACATGAGAATGTTTCTTTTTTTTTAATTTACGGGTGTATGTTTCAGGCTCTGGCTAAAGTGAACCTGGCTGTCAGGCAGCATTCCTACTGGCAAACGTACATGCATGCTAGTGAGGTATAATTATCTGTCAATGAGTGCATCTGGCCAAAAGAAGGAGATAACAGATTCCACGGGGCCAGACCTCTGCTCACGAACTGTACCAGGGGACGTTTTTTGTTTTTTGTTCATGAACCTTCTTTTGCAATTGATCTAAGCCTAACCTTTAATATCATAATATACAGAACTTTCTATGAGGAGAACAAAAATGTAAAATCTGGTTTAGTAATACAATTTTTCCATCAATATTCTTTCACTGCGGTAAAGCTTTTTACCCTCCTTATGCAGCTACCATTTATCGGAAAAACAAACAAACAAGAAATTGCACAACACTGGACTCGCCCCTAAATTACCCCAAAACACCTTCAAGATGCATCACCATAACAGGTTTCTCAGGCTTTTACCCAGAGACGTATCACTTCAGAGACCACTGTAGCATTGCACAAGCCAAGAGGACATGTTTACATACCTGTATCGATGGTTCCAATTTTTCATTTGACCCGTTTGTACCTTTAACAGAAAACAACTAAAGTATTTACATTTCCTGAGGCTTTGTGATTGCCTGCTGTTTATTTAAAAGTAAAAGTTTAACAGTTGAGAACAATCATATTTGACAATTTACTGTTGGCCATGGTTTATTGTATACAATCTAATCAGTCCTTACCGAAATGTTATAACTATTTCAATCTGTTTTTCTTTTACCATGTTAAGTTACGTCAGCAGATATAGTGGACTGTCGGAAGTTTACTTAAAAGTAGCTACTACATTTTCCAGACGCATTCTGAGGAATAAGCTAAATGTCGTTTTTGTGATTAAGAGGTGAAAACATCTACAGTACCACAAAGATATTAATATCATTGTAAGATTACATACCAAATTTAAGTAACCTGTGTGTTTGAGTTTCGTGTTTTGTGTGTTTCATGTTGAAGAAGTGAGTGATGAAGTGCTGGGTAATTGGCCTGTCCTGTGGTGTATTATGAAAACTATCTTCTCTAACCTTTGGAGACCTTGGCAGCACTGCCTAGCATCTTTACTGAAGTGCAGTGTCTTCTAATGCTTGCGTAGCACTGTATGTACCCAGGAAGCCTGATGAAGAGGCTGTAGAAGTGTTGACCTGTGTGACCTGTTGATACTGATACTACTTGTCATGTTATAATACAGTCTGTATTGCTGTTCTGTAAGGAATGTCCTGATGCAGTATTTTCCTCCTAAATTTGAAGACTTATATGTTGATATATCCAGTGAAATCTGAAATGCTGTATGTAAGATGGCAGTCGGCACTACAGTATCAGTAAAATCTCTTTTTAATATGTGCCTAATCTGACAGTTTGGAGAGTCTTGACCCTTTGTCATTTGATTACTATTTACCTTTTTTTATTTAATATTAAAATATGCCATTTTAATTACCATGTGACATGTAATTCAACTGAGGAGCCATTGTAAATCATCGAAAGTCCTAAATCCTAAATCATTAGTAGCTTGCATTAATAGATATGTTGACGGCATGGAAGTTCTAAATGTGTTTAAGATCTTCCAATGTTTTGGACATAAAATGTTGAATGTTGGGAATTGTTTTGGAAAGTGGTTGCCTGTGATTGCTTGCTGTGGCAACAGTGTGCCGTGCGCAAGTAAGCATGACCTTTGCCCTTTTACCTTGAGTGAGCTCCAGATAAGCCTATAGCATATTTTTATAGTTGACTTGCTGGCTGTGTGTACAGAAGTATTTCAGCAGTTGGGATATCACAGTACGTTTAGCATTGTCCTCGAAAACCAGCCACTAAAACTCTGCAGCCTAATTAAAATATAATCAGGGCCACGTTTCCCAAAAAAGCAACATAATGCTAAGACCACCTTAACAATTAGACTCCGTGTTCAAAGAGATCCTTTCTCTGTTAATAACTTCGAGCTCTGCTGTAGTTATGTATGTATGTATGTATTTGGATGTTTGTATTTGGGTTTCCTTTATGAAATCATGTCATGCTTTAATTTCTATACCTCCTGTTGTGGATTAATAGGAAACTATTGTGATGTTATTATTCAGTGTCTTATTGGTGATCTGTCTTTGCGGCAGGGTTATGTGGTTTAGGATGGTTCTAAATGGTCAAATGAGCCAAATCTTGCCTTTCTCCTTATCTTGATTTGAAAACAAATAAATAAATAACAAAATATATATATCAATTTACATACATGCATACATGCATGCATACATACATACATACATACATACACATATATATATATATATATATCACGTCACTGTCCAATGAAAAACAGGTATCTCCTAAATGACAACTTTACAGGAGAGGCCAAAAACTTCATTTAATTTGCATGTAAGTCAATGAAACTAGACATCTTACCAAGCTGTTTTGGGTCATTTTTGTTGTTCCACTCTTCATTAATTTCACACACAATGTAAAAAGCTGCTCATGTGATAAAATGAGGCATAAAAGTAAAAATCAACAAAAATGGAGATACATGGTTTTCTTTGGACAGCGAAGATATATATATATATATATATACATATATATATATATATACACATGAACATCATACATGAACAGTACATGATACAGTATAGGTTGTTATGATAGAGTATAATAAAGATAGAGTGGAAGAAGAAAGAGAAGAAGAGATGAAGGTATACAGGTGATAGAATATTGTTATACGTATATGTTCCAGATTATTCAAGATAGGGATATTAGATGGCAGTCTATATGGGCAGGTATGGATGTGGTGTATTTGGTGTTTCAGTTAAGTGCGAAGTGAGTCTTTATTGGGCTGTGGAAATGGTGTGGATTGTTCAGGAGAATGATTCAGGTGAGAGATGTGTAGTGACAGGCCCAATAAGCATGTTTGCAAAGGTAACTAGTATGTGGTTCTACCTGACTTCCAGGTCAGTCATCAATAGAAAAAGTCCTAGCAGATCCAGTTACATAGGAAGCATCACAATGAGAGCGCTGTGACACCCTTTGCCAATCCGTACAGAGTTAATCTCTCTGTTTACATCTGGACTGTTTCATCTCTACTGTGGTGGCTATTTTGGTTACAGACAAAGAAGTGATCTAATACCTCACATTTATCTTCTAAGCTTCTATTCATTATGAGCTTTTGCAGATATTAGTCAACAAATAGGGTTCCTAAGTGGTACTATACAGCATTGTGCATGCCATTAGCCCTGTTGTTTTTGTGATCTGCTTAGAATAGCTCTCAGGTATGACTCAAAATATGAACCGCTGCTGTTACTAACATGTTTTGTCTCCAAAATATTCACAGGCTACGTAGCTGATATGTGCTAGCTGTGGCATAGTGCAAGGTCAGCTTGACCAACTGTGGACTGCCGAAAGGGTGCTGATATGAGTCGCGGCTGAGAGGAAAAGAGGCTCAAAATAGGTTTCTTTGTAGCAGCGCAGAGCTTAAGAGCAGATACACAGAGACAGGGGGGAGGGGGAGGGGAGGGATATGTAGGGCTGCTGTTGGGACAGGAGGATCTGGCCTGAAGTAAAGGGCTTGTCTGGCAAACTGCCTCTGCTTTTCTAGTTGCAGCACTGCGGAAGAACCTCCGCCTGTCATCACACACACAGGTTTATATATATATATATATATATCACGCTGCTGTCGGGATATCTCTGTTTATGCCGTGTTATAGTTTTTTACATAAGTTGAGAATGCTGATGAAATAAATAGAAAAGAAAGGAAAGGAAACTGCCCAAACTTACTGGGGGTAATTAGCATGCCTTAAAGTATATTTTTCTCCAGTTATTGTGGAGATAGGAGGTTTAGTTCTGACAGCAGTGATATATGCCTTTGAGTGCCAGTTCTTCGTTCTTTAGTGGCAGAAAAGAGAAGAATAACATGAAGCAGATCTGAAGGAAGACTGGAGCATGATTTTCTCCTTTCTCTTAAAGGTGACAGCTGAAGGAACAGTTTATCTGATGGAGACAGTTTCGTTGGTCTCCCAGGGTTTGGTTTGGAAACTATATTTTCAGTTATTCTCCTCTCACTTTCTTCTTTCTCATGCACGTGGGTTATCTAGTCTTCCCAGAAGTTTGCCTAGGAAAAAATGAACTTTGCTTAAAAGCTACATTCATCACAAAATTGATGGAATGCAGTGCTGTTGGGAAGGAAGATAAAGGCTACCAGGAACAATAAATGATGATAAATTGATATGAGCAATATTTAATGAGCTACACATTAAGCAGTAGTGTCTCTCAAATGTCTAGACATGGAGTTGTAGAGGTTCCTAATGGTGTCCTGTGATCATTCATTCCATGCAGTTTGGATATTCTCACGTCCTGCATCGTGCAGCTTCATTTGCATGTCTCACAATGTCAAAACCTACCCACCCTATCCAAGTTTCATTCCTATCGGTTGATGCAACTATTCTTTTGACGATGAGTGTATTTTAATTGTAAGTAAAATACATTAAGGCTGTCCTGTTGGTTATGGACAGTAGTGTATATACTCCAAAATATTTTAACCATAGTACTATAAATAAAAAAATAAATAATTGAGGGGCATTTTGTCTCATAATGGTACAAAAACAAACACACACACACACACAAGCTTGCACACACATCTGTAAAAAAACGACGGGCCATAAATGAGGAATTTGGGCCCTGGTCTCTGGTCGTATGTCGTTGTGTGCATTTGTGCTCTGTGCCCATGCACATGCAGGGTTATATGTTTGGTAGACAGAGAGATTTGTCACTGGCTCCCATCTGGTACGGACTAATTTCAGAAAGGGAAATGAGGAAGTGATCTTCATGCTAGTTTGAACACTGGATCCTTTGATGTCAGTCAATAAAGCATTTACAACGGCTACATTGAGACAAACAGAACTTTGATATGGTCGAACAGAGCCACGTCAAAGACAAACAGAGCCCTGACTGTAACACACCGAGTTTTAGAAACCCTCATTGCTCAGCCTTGTCTTACAGTGAGGACCTCCAGGGGCCCCAGTGCTATCCCCTGAGGCACTCCTAGTTGCATCCCTTGTCTCAAGAGATCTCACTCTCTCTCCTGCACTCCCACGACCTAAGGCAGCATCAACAGCCAGAGCATACACATTCCTCTTGCCTTCGAAGCATGTGACAGGAGCTGGATTGAGTGTCTTTCCATGCTTTGCCAAAGCTATTATGGTTTTGTTAATGCCCCTCTTATTTTTATTCCTGTCGCATTCGGGTACCAGCTTGGAACGACAAACCGAGGACTTCAAGTTCTCAACTAGGTCTATTGTCTCCAGAATGTTACCGGGCTCTCCCTCCATGGCTTTAATTGGGTTTAAACGTGAAAGGGTGAATGTATCTGGTTTCGCTCCAGATTAGATCACAGAACATTCAGGGAACCTGCTAAGCCGGCGTGAATGTGTTGTGAATGCTTTGGTGAGCTTTGTCCTACCCTGTGGAAATACATTGTGGTGTCGCACACCCAAGGTTCTGTCACCAAAAATAATGCTCCTATAATTGTACTGGGTCTATTTGTGGCAGCAAAGCCTGTGTTTTGAGAATACCTATGTGTGGAACCTATAGTGTTTCTCAGGAACGGACTTGCCTCTGAGAGTGTTTATAGACCTGATATACTAATATTATTATATTTTATTTAATGATTTTAATGAATGATTTTTAAATGAATTATGATTATATTTTAATGATCTTATAATGAATTATGATTTGATTTTAATGATTTTACAATGAATTATGATTTGATTTTAATGATTTTATAATTATTAATAATTTTTTATTTTATTATGCTTTTTCTCTGTATCTTCATCCTTTTATGTAAAGCACTTTGAATTGCCCATGTGTATGAAAGGTGCTATACAAATAAACTTGCCTTGCCTTGCCTTGCCTACTGGGTGATGTCATGTCATTTAACCTATATAAGTAGAATGCAACAATGTAGGAACTATTTTACTTATATACTTATTTATATTATATATTGCATATAATATATATGTATAAATATCTATATATATGTATATGTGTGTGTGTGTGTGTGTGTGTGTGTGTGTGTGTGTGTCTACTGGATAATACTTCAACAACTAGAACTTGAATCTATGGCAGTAATTACACATGGGGTTTAGCTAAGTCAGTCACTTCCTTGAACAGGCTCAAGCTATTACGGCTGTGCATTGGGCAAATAGGCCTTATAGGTTTTGTACCATAATCTTTAATGTAAGTTAACTTTGGCCGAATCATACGGACCCCAGTTCAATATTTTTACTTGAGCTGTTTCTTTTAAAATGCATTTCTCCATGCGCTTTTACTCTGTCTTACTGAACATTGTTTTATGTATTGTGAGGTTTGGCCAGAGTAACAATGTTTAAATGGGCAGGTCCAGTTTATTGTTGCTTAGTATGTTGTTGTGCATTATCATATTTTGACCTAATGTATAGACTAATATTTCCTTTGCAGGAGGTAGCATCCAAATGGAGGCTTTAGCTTTAGCTCAGTCGTTCAGTCATATACAAAGTCTCATGGTTGATAATATGCAATGATTATATCTGTTGTCTTCTGTTTTAGTGTACAAGTCTCCAGAATATGAATCCTTGGGTTTTGACCTGACTGTTGAGCGACTGGTCTCAATCGGCTACCCGCAGGAGCTGCTGGGCTTTGTTTATGACCCCTCCTTCCCTACTAGGTGAGCTACTCTGATATTATCTCCATTTTAATTGAGTTTAAAGCTCCAAAGCTTTACCTTTTATAGTCAAAGATATTAGTCAAAAAAAAAAAATAGTTTAGTTTATTCCCTAATAAAGCTTCACTGAAAACATTGTGTCCTTCTCTCTGCTCCAGAGGTCTGGTATTTGACACCATGTACGGTAACCTACTGAAGGTGGACGCCTACGGCAATATCCTGGTTTGCGTACATGGCTTTAACTTCCTCCGTGGGTAAGAAGACATTTCGCAGTTTCATTTTATAAGTTAGCTGGGAATATGGACAGGAGTCTTGCCTGTTTTGAATTAGTTAGAAAACTCTGAAAGTCTTTGAATTGGTAATGTTGGTTTGTTTACACCTGGTGACATAAATTGTTGTGGACAACTGACAACCAAATCCATATTTCAGATCTGTGAGATATTACTGTATCGCTTACTTCTATGTAGATGAGCTATGTTCTGTGTTCAAAGTGCTCATAGTGTTCCTCTGTTCTTTGCCAGGCCTGACATCCGAGAGCTCTACCCCAACAAGTTCATCCAGCGCGATGACACCGAACGCTTCTACATCCTCAACACTCTCTTCAATCTTCCAGGTGGACAGTTGATCTATTCATCATCTTTCAGCTTTTTGGAATTAAAAACTATCCAGAGTTTTAGGAGGTCAATAGAAACGTGTGTAACTGTGTTCCCGTAGTAAGTGATTTGAGTCTGGACATGGTAAAGTCCATTGCTAAACCTTTCCCCTTCTAGTTACATACGCTGGGTAAGAACACATAGCTGAAATGAAGTGAACTTTATCGATTACCGCACACAATCATTTCAGCATGTTATACCTCCTTTGTTTGTTTGGTGCAGACCTGTCAAACTTTCTCTGTTTTGGACTGTTTAAACTCTCCATTCAGACTCAGGCCCGTCCCACTGAGCCGTGGTCTGCCAAAAATGGCAGGTCTTGGTCTGCTTCCAAGTGAGCAGCTGGTGGGAGCGCATTTTATGATAGCCCTCCATACCAGATGAGGAAATCCAACATCAGAGCATGCATTCCTCTCCTTTTACCAGCTCGTCAGCTCGCACTGTCCACATAATCTGCCTGTTTTACTGCCTGTTAATCTGACTGTAGAGAGAATCTCATGTAGTTTCTGCAGCACAAGCTGCTACTCATTATTGCAATGAGCAATACAGTTAGAGCAATTTGGCATGGATTCTTAGAAGTTATTAGGGTACCTGATTGGTTGAATTCAGATTGTTCATCCATTAATTTATAAAGAATGAGAGTCAGGAAAGGTCTGATTTTACTGCTTTTGGCTGTGAGTCACTCCGATGGGGAGTGTGTCTGTTATAATGGAAAGTAGAGGTAGGATTATGCATGTTTCTTACTAATATATGAACGTGATAGATCTGGATTTTGTACAGTGATGGGCTAGTAAAAGTGAGAAACGGTGGGTGTTTTAAGGCGGTATCAATGTATGTGTGTATCCCAGCCAAATTTTTGACCATTTAGCAAACACACGTCATTAATTCAGTGCATTTTAGCCATGGTAGTGTGAAATCAACCGAACAGAAAGAGATAGACACCCTGTTTCAGTCTCCACATCAGCAGGGTTTCTATTGCCCTCTTGTGCTGAGATGTGAGGTGAATCCCAGGCAGTGCCGTGGGCTAAAGTCCAAGAGAGCACAAATGTCTGCGCTCTTTCTGGGTGGGTCTTTCCTCAACCCCCATCATTCCGTTCTCTCATTCCGATGCCAGCTAAAGCAGGTATCTGTTAGATCACGTAACAGACTCGGTAGTTAGTGTTCTCCTGCAAGCGTTTGAGCTGCTCAGTGACATTGTATTAGCAGCAGTTGGTGCTTAACATGTTTGGACCTAATCTTCACCTTCCCAGTTTGATAGCATTGCATAATGCTACCTGGCTAGACCTAGCTCTGTCATTATGATCATCATCCAGCCATGAGTTCATTTTCATTTGGAACTGGTCCTAGTTGAAAGTACTTTTTGTTCTTGGAGTGGTTTATGTAAGTTGTACAGTGTATTAAGTGAAGCAGTGCTATACAATCTGGTCATGAGTTCACAGTCTCGGTTGTATTCTGTTTCTCTCTTCTCCACACAGAAACCTACCTCTTTGCCTGCCTGGTTGACTTCTTCTCAAACTGTGACCGATATGCAAGGTGAGGGTTTCAGCGCTAGTGCCTCCTAAACACGGTTACCTTGGACACTGCATCCACACATGCGGATGGTTCAAACTCCATATCTTCCTCTCTCTTGAACGCATATGCTGGAAGAGGCTTATCAGTGGTTTGTCTATCAGGCAAGCCTGTCACCCGCTGATAAGCAAATCACAGCGTAAGCAAAATCCTTTCACCGCATGTTTTAAGAAGGAGCCTTTTATAGTAGTGCAGTTGTAGTCTGCTGAGCTGTGTACAGGCATGACATAACACGACAAAATGAATTGTAATCTACAGTAATAACTAATCACATAACACGTAACGTACGGAGAACATAAACAATCATTTAAGCACACAGATGTAGTGTGTAATTAATAACACTCATCATTTAAACACACTTAAGCCTAGACAGAATTAACTGAGTGTGTAATGTGTTCTGGTCTGGATGCATGTCCTCTGAAATGATTGTTGGTCCTTTTAGGGGGAGAGGGCTTTCCTGTTTGGCTCGGAACAACCTCAAACAAGGGAAGACTGTCCCATTTAAACCATGTCTGACTGTCGATAGTGTGTGTTCGCTGGCCCGGGCTCAGACTCTTAGCCTTGTCTCCCTTTTTCCAACCCTTTAGCTGTGAGACAGGCTTCAAAAACGGAGACCTCTTCATGTCCTTCAAGAGCATGTTCCAGGACGTACGCGACGCCGTCGACTGGGTCCACTTTAAGGTAGCTGAACGGAACGGAATGTTAGAGTGGTAATGTACAAGAGCTGGAACAGAATGGTCAAATGGTAATGTGCGATAGCTGTTAAGGCTAAATCCTGACCCCTGCTTTAGGTTCTGGGCTCCCATCAGCATCAAATTAGCACTGTGTATTTGAAACCTTTGGAAGGCATTTTTCTGTGGTGGAGGTTTTGTGGAAGTATCTGTGTATTTTCCTGTGTTTTTGTGTGGTTGAGCAAAACATACAGTTGTTTGCGAATTTTTGAACACCCCCAGCCCACATTACATGTTATGGTGAAAATATGTTAACACATCCGCTCCCGGGAGCAAACCTTTCTTGTAAAAAGCCATTTTTGTTTTTTACAATTACAGTAAGGGAACAATCTTAAATGTCTTTATTTATTTACTTATTTATGTATTTATTTATGGGAATTTTGATGGATTTTTTTATTTATTTACTGAGATTAACATATTGGAAAAATAGAGTGTGAAATATACACTCATTGTCAAAAAATAGCTGCCCCCAGAAGGAATCAACTGGTAGGAATGAAACTTGGTGGGTAGCTTTGGCTTTATGAAACAAATCCCCCAACACTCACAACTACAGAGTTTCAATGAGCAGTGATGCCCTCCATGAGTCAGCCTGTAAGTGCCAGCACCATTGGCAGACGGCTGCCGGAAGCAGGACTACATGCATACAGACCGTAACAACGACGGCCCTTGACACCACATCAGCATCACCAAAGACTGCTGTGGCGTCGTGCCAGACTGTCATGGAGTGAGCATGGCAGCAGGTCATCTTCAGTGATCTTCAATAAGTCATTATCCAGAGCAAGTTCCATTTTTGTCATGTTACAGAGGCAGATGAAGGTAGCATTTAGACAATTACAGTGTTAGTCCAGCATGTACAGTTCTCATATTGTGTCATTATCTGTTTATGCTTGAAGTATTCTATGCTTGAGTTGCCAAGTGGTTTTCAAATGAAGGTCTCACTACTGTTGGTGGAACACTAGCTAGAGCCTGACTGGTTGGTACTGGCTGAATTTTGAATGTTCTCTGTGTTTGTGAGCACTTTGAAATTGTTATCTGTGTCGGCCATGTCATTTTTATATTGATGGAGCCCTGCTGTTAGCATGATGTAATCTTGAGTTCTTGTCCGCAGGGAACTCTGAAGGAGAAAACAGTGGAAAACCTAGAGAAGTATGTGGTGAAAGATGTAAGTCTGTCTTCCAGCAGGTTGCTTGGTCTATGAAAAATCCCATTTCATATTAATACACAGAAAGCAGTAGAGCTAAATGTGTCGTCTGTCTGTGCATTCTCTTCTCCAAAGCCCAAGCTGCCGCTGCTGCTGAGCCGCATGAATGAAGTCTCCAAAGTGTTCCTGGCCACCAACAGTGACTACAAATACACAGACGTGAGTTTACAGATACCACGCAGCTGTTTCAACACATGCACGCTTGAATAAATATCTGAATGCCTACGCAAACTTTAAAGATCAGCGTTTCCTCTTTTGTGTTTAATTACAGAAAATCATGACCTACTTGTTCGATTTCCCATATGGGCCAAAGGTAAGTCTTTTGTTTGAGTACGCTATTTGACCTCTGTTAATAGTTGCACTAGTCTGCAGTTGGCACTGATCCCAATACGCAGTATCCATATCAGGCTGATGTCAGTACGAACTGCAAAAATCGGAATCGGAATTGGAAGTTCAAGTTAACTAATTAATAAAGTTCAAGTTGAATAATTAATAACTACCTTAGTGTTACAGTAAAAAAAAAAAAAATCCCAAGGAATTGCAGGATAGGAATTCAGGGCTGGTGTTGATATACAGTATTTTCCATAAACATTGTCAGGTGAAACTGGTGTTGATATTAGCATTTAGATGTAGTAACTTAAATTAGATCCTGAAATGTTATAGTTATTTGTAGTGGGTTACAAATGCAGTAAATGGAATTTGCATAAATTAAGAGACAGTTCCAATTTTTCCTGTGTTATTTTGTATTTGAAAGAGTTAAAAGCTGAATTAAAAGCTGTAGTTTAGTAAATGTCTGATTGTTGCCTATATATGGAGTTGTTGAGTATTTATTTGAGCAATTTCAGTGTGCCATTTTTCATGAAGTGCTTCTTTAAAAAAAAAAAAAAAAAAAAATGCTTACTTGGTGTGTCAGCTGATACTAAGGAAGGGTCCCCACACGTTCTGGAAAGCCTAGAAGTCCCACAGTTTATAGACTAGTTAATTGCTGAATTAAAAACTGATAAAATGAAAATGGAAAGCCATACAGTTGATCGTTAGGCTGATTGGATATTTTAGCATATCATGTTTCAGTGTTCATGCTTCGTCTTTTGAAAAAGCTGCCATGTTACTTGTGGACAGATAACAGCTGGTGCAGTAACACGCACCAGTGACTCTCAGTTGTCTTGCAATAGTTCAGTAGAACATGGTTTGTGTGAGTATATACCAGGATTAGACGTTGTGTGAGAGAGTGCATTATTTCACTTCTTTTGAAAAGTTGTTTTTGTGTCACAATACAATACGTTTTTGATGCTCTGAAGTAGAAAAGAAAAGAAACACTAACCTAGCTTTAACATTTATTATTAGTTAAGTTTTCATTTCCACATAGTCAAAAATAGACTGCAGGGCTGATATAAATAATTTTATCAGAAGGACAAACATGTTGCACCTGTGTGTTCACAATCTGCGTATATTTATTACTTGAATGACTGTGGGGAAAGTAGCTGCTGCAGCCAGTGCTTTCTCCATAAGGCTGAAGTTGGCTTCTTATTTGCAATCCTATTGAAATAAAACACACAATTTAAGGTGGAATGAAAAAAAATAATAAGCTAGCGAATGAAAAGCTCCTTGCTCCAGTACCAGACTAGTGTAGTTGAGGTAGTAGCACAGTTATTTGCTCCTTGTATTGAGCACACTGTTGTTGCTTGGCTGACCACTCTCGTCCCTTCGTCGTTGTTCTCGAGTAGGAAACTAAATAAGAAGTGGTACTGCACCCTCTCTTATGCAGATCTCTGATTTCACTCTGGTAAATTCACTGTGTATGTTTTATAGCATGGCTCTCCTCATCGCCCCTGGCAGTCTTACTTTGACCTGATCTTGGTGGATGCACGGAAACCGCTGTTCTTCGGAGAGGGAACTGTGCTGAGGCAGGTCGATACGGTGAGTTCCACCCATTCTCACGCGGTCAGCAACTGCACTACTCCACCATCTGTAACATTCAAGTCTGCTGCACAGCATGCCTCCTCCATCTACCTATTGACTTGTCAGCACAAAATATTGAGTGATGCTGAGGACAGTGAGTACAGAGTTCACAGAATAAACCTGCAGTGCAAGTAGAGGACTTACTGAGAGTTCTCCTCCTGCTAGAGCAAAGATACGCATGAACTGAACAATGCGTGGCAGTTATTATAGTAAATCTTACTGACATGTATCTTGTTGGTGGGCATGTCATTTATTTATTACCCTCTAGAACTATAAGAGAAAGACAAAAACTCTCCCTGTAAGTAGTTTAATGTTGTGATGATTTGGTCTTTGGTCAGGTATAAATTGGCATATTCACATGCATTCCACAGTTCCACAATTAACCACGATTTTAAGCATTGCTGTTTAAAATACAATACCAGTCAGAAGTTTAGACATAGAAGGTTTCCTTATGTTTATCTCAATGCTTTATTTTAGAATAAAATACATAAAACTATAAACTTGCACTTATGGAATTATGCATTCCACCTTTTAAAACCTCCAGAATGGCCTGCAGTGGAGGTTGACATAACAATATTTATTTGTAAGCAGTTTGGACCAATTCTATTGGTCTGTCCCTCATGAATATTCACTAAAGTGTACCGGGAACTAGAGCTTTTAAACTGAAAAAAATAAAAAGAGAAGGTTTTTTGTTCAACAATAAGCCGGGGTATAAGCATAAGCCTGTAGAGAGTCGTACAGATAAACACGATAACCAAAACATCCATTTAGTTGGGTGTTTCTAAACCTTTGACTGGTGCAGTATGTTCTTAGGTAGCAATATATTAACTCGGTACAAATGCCCTGAAATCAGCCGTTGCGGCTGACTCACCGCACTTCCTTATTTAAGAGGATTCATCAAACTTGTCGTGTGTCCGTTGTATACCTTGCCACAAACTTGTCACTAAGCATTTTGTTTGGCTGTGAATTCACAGTGCTATAATAATAGCATTATAATACAGCTATAATTCACTTAGATTTTACAGTTTTCCAAATATAAACATTAAATAATAAATAAGTGTGTAAGTTCATGCAAATTTTTTGTGGCTTGAAAGATAACCATTTTTGCTCTGTCTGTCCAGTTTGAGATTTTGTCCATTTTGTAAAACGGGGCTGTAATAGTTTCTAAACTGTGGTTACTGGGTTCTCTGTTGTAGACCACTGGGCGGCTCAAGATTGGAACATACACTGGACCTTTGCAACACGGAATAGTCTACTCTGGAGGTGACACACACATTCCATGTGTAGCTTACCGAATCTTTCTAAAGATGACAACAGTTTCCCACTTGTTTACATTTCATTGTGCTTTTGTTAGTTTGTTGGTGTCATATTGTTGTTGTTTTCATTGTTGTTGCTGACAACTGCTCCTCTTCATTTTTCAGGTTCCTCCGACATTGTGTGTGACCTGCTGGGCGCTAAAGGGAAGGATATCATCTACATTGGGGACCACATTTTCGGAGACATCTTGAAATCCAAAAAGCGCCAAGGCTGGAGGACCTTCCTGGTGATTCCTGAGCTGGCCCAGGAGCTGCACGTCTGGACCGACAAGAGTTGTGAGTCCCTAAAAATAAAGGATATTTACACCAAGAGGATGTCTACATCAAACAAATACCACTGGGTATCAAAACTGAATACATTTTAGAGTACCAAATTAAAAAGTTATTTCTTGGTCAGTACCAAATTTCAGTATATAGGTAATTAGTCAGTAGTCACTCTTCATCACTGAGACATTGTTTGTTTCAAATCTAGACTGGTACCCAGCCTAAATGACTTCTGTAGGCATGTGGTTAATGTTACCCCTGATAACACTTTGTAGTGGTCTTTAACAATAAACACTATCAGCACCTTATTACTGATTTTAGGAGCTAGTAGTTGTAAGTAGTTAATATTTCTTTGCTTTTGTAATTTTGTATTTTGCTGTTTGTTTAAAAGGAAGTTAAGTTAGTTTTGTTTACACATTCAAACAAAAGTCTGTACTAACTAACACTAACACTGTAACTAGTGTTTGATATATTTGATTTTTAACTTCAGCTAGCCCCTTCATTGCTAACACGTACCACTGAACATATCGACAGTGCAAAATAAGGTTGCTGAAAGCTTGTTTAATTCCACAAGCAACAGCACCAAAGAGGAGCACTTCTACAGTGCTGCTGCTTTTACACCAGTCACAAGTGAAAAAACTTTGTGGGATGCTTAAAATACTTTGTGTACGATTTTATGGTGTACAGTGTTATACTGATTGATTGAGCCCTTCAGTCAGTGCTATGCCAGTTGGCAGTAATAGTGGTTTTCCCTACTGGTAGCTCCATTTCTTTGGTTGAACTACCCCTTGAAACATGTGAGCTCTGTTAAGCTAATTTGCTTAAATTAAAACGTTTTAAATTCAGTTTTTTATTTGAAATGTGTCTTGTAACTCTTACAGAGTAGATGTGGCCTGTAAGAGTGCATAAATCTCCAGGCCACTGTAGTACCAAGCTCACATGACAAAAGGATGATGACATAGCAGAAAATGAGGAGAAGAAGGAACAGAAAGAGTACATTCTTAAAAATAAACGCTTTTAGCTGGATGTAGAGTTCTTGGAATTTTTTTATTTATAGATATAGGTTTGAAAAAGCTCCGCACACTCGAACCTCATTTACAAAAGTAATATGTCTATGGCATTCTGCTAAAGATCCCTTTTTGACACTGTAATTTAAAAAAAAAAAGAGGGGTATGTGGCAGGGCCCGGTCATGACTATCTCTCTGTTTGTCTTTCACAGCACTGTTTGAAGAACTCCAGGGCTTGGACATTTTCTTGGCAGAGCTATACAAGTGAGCAAAGCCTTCTTTGTAGTTCCTGAGTACCTGAATATCCTCTGTGTGTGGTGAGGGGTGACTTTGTACATTTTTAGGAGGTCTTAACACTTTAAAACTGAAAGAGCTAAACATTAAGCCTAGACTTATTGCTTATCGATACTTCCCCCTCTGTCCAGTCTCCTAAAAAGGGATATGCAAAGCTGTTTATCAGGCCGATAAGCATTTATTAGTTTGAAAAACCACTAGCATTATAATAAATACAAATAAATAACAGTGCTCTGCTTGAGGAAGTACAGTATGGGCAGTTACAGTACCGTACATGGTTTATCAAATACGTCGGTTAAGAAATTAAATTGGGAGTTACTGATAAAATTCAGCAAATGAAAATACTGCCTATAATATACACTATATGGACAAAATTTATTGGGACACTTAACCGTTACACCTACAGCTGTTATGACAACCCATTCTAAATTCATATACATCCTTACAGAGTTGGTTCCCACCTTTGCAGTCTGGGAAGGCTTTCTACAAGATTTTGGGGAGTTTGGAAAGGGCATTTCCCAAACTGATCCCACAAAGTTGGAAACATACAGTTGTCCAAATTGTCTTTGTAGGATCAAAGACTAAGGTTTCCCCTCAGTGGAACTAAGGCACTCCTGAAAAACAACCCCGTAGCATTGTCTCTCCTCCACCAGACTTTACAGTTACAGTGCATACAGTGCCAACCACACACTCGTTCATCAGGCTAGAGTAACTGATTTGCTCCCATGCCATATACCCACTGCCCAGAATCCAGTGGTGGATACTTTATGCTTGGCTGGAGTGTTTTTATCCATATATATGCAAGTGTTAGATGTGTGTATATGTGTATACATGTGTATATGTATATGTGTATATATATATATATATATATATATATATATATATATATATATATATATATATACACACACACACACAGTCAGAACTGATTTTTTTCTATCTTTAAATACCCCATGTCTTCACATTTCGTAAAAATGAAGTGTCACCGACAGAGAGAACGTGAGCTCACAGTACAAAATGTGCAGCGGTCAAAGGGTTCGTTCGTCGATAAAGCATAGGGTTCACACATGAGGGGTTATTTTTAACCGGGATGACCTCTGTATGGTTGTTCCTTTCCACTACATCATCAGTCCCCCACCCACCCCCTCAGGGATCTTTTTGGACTCGCTCCATTTTCCCTTTCCTTTCTCAGTCCCTTTTTCTCCCTATTTCTCTCTATCCCCATATTTCCCTCCCTGATGTGACCTATATGTTCTCTGTTTACCTCTTTATCTCCCTCTCTCTCTCTCTCGCGCTCTTAGACATCTAGACAGCAGTAGCAATGAGAGACCGGACATTAGTGCCATCCAGAGACGAGTGAAGGTACACGCACATTCACTCTGCCGCTTGCACACATGTATACACTCATTCCCAAAAGCTGTATACACAGAACTATTAGCTTAGTGTCTTAGTTGTTTAGCAATAACTCAATCTACAGAAAGATTAGCCAGGCTGATTGTGAGCAAAACAACATCATATGTAAATATCTGCATCTAGGTTTGTGATGGTGGAGTCTTGGGAGTAGTTGGAAGCTGCACAGATTTAATCTCCTTATTGTAGAATCGGTGTATAAAACAGGGTGTTAAGTAGATAAAGCATTCTCTTCATACCAAGGAAGAAACATTGATGAATATGAAGCTGAACTTGAAGCTTAAACAAAGATTTTAGAAGTAACAGGCATTTTGAGTTTTGCTAATTCTGACAACGTGTATTGAAATTGAATGGGCAAGTACCTACACTGATGTATGGTTACCATTCACTGAAATCATGATCAAACACAAGGCTGCTAAAAGCACCACACATGGGCTCTATTTCTGCTCTACTATATGATGTAATGCTTTTATCTAAGCGTACCTGGCAAAACATTAGAGCATTCATTAACATGAATAAAAGCATGGTATAACCACCTTAAACATGCAAGGTGACTCTTATTTTTTTTGTCCGATGAGCTTATTGGCAGTACAGTAGAGTTACAGATCAGTTATCATACATTTTGTTAGCTTTCGTTTACCCTTTTTTCCCCAGAGTACTAAGCATCCTGCCAGTGAGCGTGAGGGAGGTGCTAGTAATGTCATAGAATCCTCCAGCTCTGCTCAAAATGCTAGCTATGCAGGATTGTTGTCTGTGAGTTCTACATGAAACTAAAAACAGTAGAACTTGAATCAGAACCTGAAGCTAATTCATTGGGTTTGTACTGTAGTTACTTTTAATGCAAGCCTGGCATAAGAATCTTATGAGCATGCAAGCTAAAGAGAACCGTGCCTGCTTTCTGTTACGTGATGGGAGGAAGACGCTGGTACTCGAGCAGGGTATGGATTGTTCTGGGGTCCGATTTATAATCATTCCTGGACCATTTATACTGTACTGCCCAGAGGGAAAAACACAGATATTCAGCAAATCGAATCAGGTGACGGCTGTAACATCGCCTCTGAACATTTTTTTGGCTTTGATTTTTTAAAAACCATTTGAAACCATTGCCCATTACATAGCGTGAACGTGTAACGATGACTAGATATATGAAAATAGTCCAAAGTCTTATTTTGCTAAAGCTAAAACATTGAAGTTAAGAAAACTGTTCCCTGTCCTGGAGGTAAGAGATTTAGTAATGACAGCGATGCTGCGTGGCAGAGAATTCTACATTAGAAAGAGTGCACGACTGAACGACTGTGTTTTTCGTCTTTCTAGAAAGTGACGCACGACATGGACATGTGCTACGGCATGATGGGGAGTCTGTTCCGCAGTGGCTCTCGCCAGACACTGTTCGCATCTCAGGTGATGCGCTACGCCGACCTGTACGCCGCCTCCTTCATCAACCTGCTTTACTACCCCTTCAGCTACCTGTTCAGAGCAGCACACGTGCTGGTGAGACCACTTTGTTCTTTTGGTCCTTCGACTACATTCATCTGAATTATACTGTACACGGCCATTCAGCCTACATCATATGAGCAAATGAAAACCAGTCGTCTTCAAATTTGGGTGTGAAAAGTCCTATTTTGGGCCTGTTTTAATTACTCTGTAGTGTGGCGCTCAGGTCTATCTAGGCTAAATCAAGTGCACTAGTGTGTTTCTACTACATTCTATTAGGTAAATGTGCAACAGCATTATTCTCTCCTACTCACAACAACATTATGTTCTCTTTGATTGTCGCCATTTTAGAAATTTAGAAATGTTACTGTCCTGTTTTACAAACACAGGATTTGTTTTTAAAGGTGGAACAACAGTGTTTAAGGTTCACACTTTGTCAGATCTATGTACTAAACTCTCCTTATTCTACAATGACAATGTAAACAGAGTTATCTATTTTAGGGATCAGTAGCTACAGCAGCTACGCTAGTTTATCATTTTAAAATGTATGATCATCTTAATTTAGGCAGTGATATAAAAAAGTGGTGTACCAGTATATTGATAAGTCATTTAGTGTCAGATATAATTATATTATATTGTTATATTAAAATCACCTGACAAACAATTACGGAAGACGAGATACAACCATTCGATATGATGGTGGATAAAAACGAATTAATTATAGATTGTTAATCAGTTAATTATCCAAGATAAGATGGAGGGAGGTTGTACCCGTGTGCAGACCTCTGGTCTATGCCATAATCACTCCTATACTCCTAAGCTTAATCAACAGCTCACTGCTATCCAAATCAGTGCTATCAAGGATGATCTGAAAGCAGCAGTTGTAAAGGGTATTAGGACCACTATAATCCAGCCTCTGCTGACTTCCCTCACTGCTCTAATTATGAAGGTGTTAATGCTGCACTCCATACTTTAACAAACGTGTATTTGTATTTATTTTTTTTTTATTGGTTAGATATACTGTACTTCTAACCACTAATATACTTTTACGGGGTGCATTTTGGGCGCTTCTTTGATTTTTTATTTTTTATTTTTTTCAAACAAATAGTTCAAACATTTAGAATCCTGAATTAGAAGTCAGAAATATGCTAATACAGTTTATATCTAGGAAGCCCCAGATTTAACCTGTTCAGAATAATTGTCTGACAGGAAATGACTATAAATTGATGATTATTTATATTTATAACAGTTATTACCTTCCTTTTTTTTTTTATAAGAAATTTTTGTTGTTGACAAAATTATTTTAGTTGTAAATAAACAGTGTCCATACGTGACTATTAAATAACACTGGTTACAGGAAATATGGGTCTAAAGTAATTTACACTACCCCAGATGTAGTTCATTGACTGATTTTCAAAGGTACTTTTTTCAGGGAGGAGCTACAAGACTATTGCTGGCAACACTAGGAATCAGTGGTCATCCAAATTGTTTCTGTAAAATTCTTAAAACATGTAGTGTTTGCTAGTAAGGTTAAAGATGTTAGCCTGCTAGAGCTAAATAAGCAAATAGTGCATGTGTATTATATGTGTTAATGTATTAGAATGAAGGCTTTTTACTCTCTTGATATTTCAGTAACATCAGTTATTGATGCTAATACTTAACTTCTATCCCATGACTTTCTGAATGGCGGTGTATAGGCTATTCTACAAACCGGATTCCAAAAAAGTTGGGACACTAAACAAATTGTGAATAAAAACTGAATGCAATGATGTGGAGGTGCCAACATCTAATATTTTATTCAGAATAGAACACAAATCACAGATCAGAAGTTTAAACTGAGAGAATGGATCATTTTAAGGGAAAAATATGTTGTTTCAAAATTTCATGGCGTCAACAAATCCCAAAAAAGTTGGGACAAGCCCATTTTTACCACTGTGTGGCATCCCCCCTTCTATATAGAAATAGGAGCCTTCCTATTTCTAAACTTGAGAAACTGGTCTCCTCTGTCACCAGACGTCTGTTGAGTGTTGTAAGAAGAAGGGGGGATGCCACACAGTGGTAAAAATGGCCATGTCCCAACTTTTTTGGGATTTGTTGACGCCATGAAATTTTGAAACAACATATTTTGTTTAGTGTCCCAACTTTTTTGGAATCCGGTTTGTAGAATACAGGCAGTTTGTATTGTATTGCATTGTCTGTATTACACTACTGTTCCTCTAATTGCATTTGTATATTGAGGATCAAATCAAATTGTGCTGAAAGCAAAGATTCCATGATGTACTGAACTGTTTCGATCTAACTGTCCAGGTGCGATGTTTACAGGTGTAACCGTTCTTGTATCAGCCACAACAAGATATTAAGCATTTATTTCCAGTATCTTCCCAGAAATGCCATCTAATTAATTTTGTTTGTATTCTTTTCTTTGTTTACTCAGATGCCCCATGAGTCTACAGTCGAGCACACTCACGTGGACACAGACATCGAGTCGCCGCTGGCCACACGCAACCGCAACTGCGTGGACTGCAAGGACGTCGACTGCAAACGCAGCCAGCTGACGCGCTCACTCAGCGAAATCAAACCTCCACACCTGTTCCCTCAGACCCCGCAGGAGATCACGCACTGTCACGATGAAGATGATGACGAGGAGGAGGAGGAAGAGGAGGAAGAAGAAGAGGAGGAGGAGGAGGAAGAAGAATAGACAGTCTGTCCTCTTTTGGGCCAGGTCAGACTGGCTGTTGAAACCTTTAGCGGTAGCAAAAGGGAGCAACGGTGAGCCCGAGAGATTGTAAGGAAATGAAGAGGGAAACTAAGCTAATCCGTGTTTCTTTATGATGATTATTATTATTATTAATTTTGAACTGTATGAGAGTGTGTAGCAAATGTATCAGAATATACTGAACCACACTTTGGCTTGGAAAATGAATCCCTCCTTACTCAACAAAAAGGGAAAAACCGTAAAAAAAAAAAAAAGACTTTTCTGTAGATTTTTATATCGGTGAAAGTATTAATGATGCAATCATTCTAGACGGGATCGTTTTAATCAGCTCATACTCTAGATTTTCATACAATCAGTAAAACGGTTTGAAGGAAAACAGCAAAGCACATAGTACAGTTTCATTTCCTAGAGTCTCGCTTTAGCTGCTATAGGACAGGAGTTCTAATGAGTTTACATTAAAGTGAAGGTGCACAACTCATTAATACAGGACGGTCATGTGAACAGTTGGCAGACAAAAGGTTTCATCCAATATCAATTTGAGCTTGGTAACTGCTTAAGGGCTGGGTGGAGCTAACTGCCAGGTCATATCTAGTTCTATGGCTAAGGGGCCATATCTTATGCATTCAAGTCGTATGTGGTGCATTAAAAGTCACTGTATTTTAAACCTTGACTATGCATACTTGGCGACTCAGATTAAGGTCCGTCCATGTTTATAAGGACTGTAGTTTTTATTTCATTTCTTTACACTGATTTTTCAAAATTATCACATAATTCAAAAGGTGAGATGTAAACAAAGGCATTTGGTGTGGTTAGATGTGAAATTATTTGCTACTTGGTGATGATAGGAACCAGGGTTGTGATGTCTATACCATAAATATAGACAGAATACATAAATAATATGTATTTTTATTGTCTTGCTCTTACCTGCTTTGATGGAGGTAGACATTATTTAATTTCTTAAAGTCTGTTGATAGGCATGGAGTCCCAATCATATACTGTGCGTATATATATATATATATATATATATATATATATATATGTATACAAATATATATATATATATATGTGTATATATATACACACACACGCAGATATATACATATAGATATAGACATAGATATATCAGCAGTAAACTTCCCAGAAGTCTGGTTCCCATCACCACCACAGCGAACAGTTCTGACTTGTTAGGCCACATTCTTCCCCAACACCCCTAAATGACTTTGTTTATATGCTAGCCGTTTAGTTGTTCAGGAATTTCGAAAAGCCTGTGCAGTTCCTCTTTAGCCTTTCCCCCTGTGCTGTAAACCCCTTGCTAGTGCAGAACAGCCTGACCAGTTTGGCTGAAGACTGCCTCTTACAGGGCTGGAGGAGAAGTGCAGGAGGAAGGGAGTCTGTTGGAGTTTTATTAAGTAGCCCAGACCGTGGTGCCCCGATTCCAGGCCTGGCTGTGATGAGAATGTGAATGAAGTTTAGAGGGGCTAGAGTGAGCCCCTGTTACCTGGCAACCGCTGTGCCAGGAAAACCACATAAGGCCAATGGGCATTTCTGTCGTTTTCTGTTTGGATCATTTCTAAGTGTTTTTATGGCAGCAATGTCAACTGCTTGATAACATGTTCTATCTCTCTCTCTGTCCTTCCCCTGTTTCCTCTCTTCTCTGTTTCACCCCCTCACACACTCCATGCACTCCTTTCTCATTTCTTTATCTTTTTCTTTATCTCGTTCTTTCTGATGCACCCTCAGTCTTTCTACCCCTTACTTACTCATGCTCTCTCCCCCTTATTCTCTCACGCACTCTCTCCCTGTCATACTATTTCTCTCTTGTTCTCTCTTTCTCTTTTTACACAGACACATGCAGATACGTAGTCGTTTTAAAAGGTAGCCAGTTTTGTCATGCAGAATCGAACATGCTCTATTTTTGTACTCAGACTTCTAGTACCAAAACCTTAACAGCATCTCTCCGTGCCATTACCAACATGCTGTCTGTTTCATAACTGTAGCGACCATGCAGAAGTGACCTTGATATGCAAAAAGACTAAAAAAAAAAAAAAAAGAAAACTTGTATATACTGTATTTTAAAGCCGTTGTGAGAAGAGCACCTAGAGCGGAGTTGTGAATAGCTATAAGTAATATTAGCATCGGATTTTCTTACTGAAGCCAAACAAGAGAAGACGTTAGGTTACCATCAGCAGCCATTCGTACTGAACAGGCAAATCAAAAGGCAGGATTGCCTTCAACGTTGGTGGTTAATGTAGTAGACCAGTGTTTGATGTGATTGGAGGATTTACTCTCGTGTGGACCAATAGCATTAAGAGCAGGCTGACCAGTGGTTTTGGTTTTGTTAGGTTTTTTTTTTTTCCCTCAACTAAACAAAGTCTGTTTAAACTTATCGGAAAGCAATAGATACATTACATGCATGCAGCTTTTAAGGGACACCAGCTGAACTGATCTATGAAGGGTTAGAGTCCAAGAAAGAGGGGAAAGGAAAGGAAAAGAACAAGGTGTTCTATTGTATGTGTGCTGACATGCAGTACTGTATATACAAACAAGCTCGCTAATGTGGAACTACATAAAGATACAGTATATTTAGTGCAACAGTAGATTGATTGCATTTCTAATGTATATCGCTTTATTTTAGGGGGAAAATCCCGTTTAGGATTAACTGGTATTATTTATCGTCTTGCTCTTACCTGGTTCAGGAAAAAATTTAAAAAAATAAAAACTTTTTTGTAGCAGGTGGGCACATTTTGATGCTTGAAAGATGAATGTTTCAGAAAACATAAACCTAGCAAAGATATTTCATGTCCATATGCAGGTTATTTTTATGATGTAAGATAGGTGAAGCATAACCATTGTTCTAAATAAGAAAGGAAACTGGAAAAGTGAATACAAGGCAGCTCTTACCACAATGGGACTCCCCAGCGCGTACTGTCCACACTGTCCGGTTAGGCTGGATGTTAGGGCAGTCATTACGATCATATGCTACCGCTAAAGTAGTGCTGGGCAATATATCCTCTATATGAGTGCACGCAGAGTGACCGTGCTTTTCGGTTTTAGTGATATATATTTTGTACTAATATTATTAGCATATATTTGATATACTTGATGATAATGAGCACTATATCCATACGATATAATGGCCATTAAAAATACTTGGTGTCCTTATTTGGAATTCTGTCTTCTTGGTTTGATTAACATTTTCAATACTGCCCATGGTTCACTTTAAAAGGGATCAAACAAGCTGTTTGTTCGGGTTTGTACGATGTTATTTTAGCGTAGATTAATATATTGATTATATTTTAGCGGTATCGCCCAGCACTACGCTGAAGGTATATACAGTATTTTTCTCAGTTGCCGTTTTTCAGGAGCTTCAGCAGAGGAAACCGTGTTTTACGCTTTGTTCACGTTGAAAATCACATGTTCGCACTCTATGAAGACTTCGTCTGTGTCTTTTGAAAAAGACCCTGTAGCCTCGAACCTCTGTTTATACCAGTATATGGAAACCGACGGTTGTTTGCATAGTTTACAGCGACGTTCATCATACTGATTGTGGCAGAAGTGGCGATACATACTGTACCTTTGTTCCTTCTTTGGGATGTGCTGTTTTTTATTAGGTTTGTTTTATTTGTCAAGCCGTTTTGGTATTATGGGAACTTCCAGCATTCATTAGTATTAGTTTTACCCATTCCAGTTCTTCGGAACAGTCCATGTTTTTACTTTGGCTTCATTTTAAGTGACACACGGTGGGGCTTCATTAAGGTCTTGTTCTTTGTTCAGCAAGGCCACTCTGTATAAAGCTTTATTCATTGTGTTCTGCGTTTAAACATAATTGGTGGTCTAATTGCACTACCACTCATATATACTTAGTTAAGACCCCCCACATCTTGGTAATGTGTAATAACCAGCGATATTGAATCTGTGGGCTCTAAAAATTCTAAACATATTCATGGTGTTTTGGTTGCCAATAAGAATTCCCAGACTGGAATCTCTTCCATAGTGTTTCTTGGCCTCTGATTAGTGCTCCAGCAGTTACATGGTACTGTCTAGAACCAACCGTGGCAGTTCTTCACTAAGATGTGGGTTTAGATGATGATTCATGATCAATAATTGGCAAGGTCTTATTTCAGTCTAGTGATGGTCTTATTTTGGGCTTTATTGGAGAAAGAACAAGACCCCTAATAAGCCTCCAGTGTTCCTTAAAAGAATGTGTTCCCATATATCCGTTTTATCACAGCTTCAAGCACAGGTGTATCCCGTTCTTAAGCTTGTGTGGACTGTCCTACAGGCTGGAGTAAATAACTCTCAGATTCTTGTGTATTTTTACACATTTCTATAGACGTGCAAGTGAAAAGGGAGTAAGATGGTTCTGCCATGCTGTGATTGGTTCAAGCGTCGCTGCATGTGCATGTATGTCTGTTTTGTTCCTTTGCCTCTTTTCCAACCTTGTACATTTGGCAACAATGCATTGAAATGTGAAATAAAGAATGATTTTACACAAGTTCACTGTTAGCTCCAGGCAGTCGGCCAGGTTGCACGTTCATCAAGCGCACTGTTTTGATTATTGTCGGCCCAGCTGTGCAGATGTCTTTTGTAATTGCATACGGTTTTAAGTTTTGCCATTTTATGTGTTGATCCTTTCATAATATAACTACATATTCCATCCATAAAGGCCCCGTCTTCACTGTTTGTCAGAGGGAGGAGTTTGTGTAAAACATGGCAACAAAAAGAACATCATGGATATACGTCCAGTATTCTCAGCTAATATTACCCAAGACCTCTGACTGGTAACCACAAATATAAAATTAAACCCATTCCTAAATATGCCTTTCATACGACTGTAGTCATATCCATTACTGTACAAGCCATTCAGCAGTGTAAAAATTATTCCCATCTCTAATAACTTTATAAAACGAGCTTCCATCAAATATTACACTGATGTTGTCAGAGCTCTGATCTTTGCTTAGCAGAGACACTTCAGTCACCTTCACCTTCTTATACAAATCTCAAGGTTCAACCAAACCAGCACTTGTGTTAACAAAGCCCAAGAAACACCAGCACCTTAATCAGAGCACATGAAATGACTGAGTGATGTGGAAATGTAACAGCGCCAAGCAGTGGCTAAATAATGAATTGACTGTATAGATGCAAGAAGAAGCCGGTACTGACTTCACCAGGGCATCTACTGTACATTAGTGTCTGGATGAAGCTGGTTCATAGTTAATTGGTAGGGGAGGATGGGTGATGAGGATGTTAGGGACGCCTGGCAGGTCTTTCCATTTAATTTGAAAAGCCTTTAACGTCTTCAAACTGAATATTTTTATAGGCTTCAGTTTTGGGAAACTACTTATAGTGATTTTAAATGGGCACAAAGAGTCAAATATGTCTGACTTACCAGAATAAAGAACGGTAGAATGGCGGGGCAGTTAAACACAGTTCGTTTGTTAATTTATATCTTCATTCAAACACTGGAAACGTTTCTTCCCCTTACTTAAATACTGAGGTCAGGAGGTCTGTGTAGAGTGGGCTAATAATTTTCCTCACAGAGCAACAAATGAAGCATGAAGATTGAGTGACTCATTAAACCACGATGGTCCATTCAGTTTCAAAAGAAAACATGCACATTTTAAAAGAAGCAATATACTGTAATTATCAGAAACAGATCAGAAAACTAGAAATGGTCATAAATAGTTGGAGTTCACTTCTCTTACTGGTTAATAGACCAGTTTACCGTATAAGACATGGGTATCAAATGAGCCCCTGGTACTTAAACATAGCCCTTATTAGGCACACCTTGTTTCGTTCACTCACTGTCCATTTAGTCAGGTCCACACATCATCTGTGCACTCTTCAGTCCAGTTGTGTCTCAGCATATTTTGCTCTACAGTGATCAGGACCACCACAGAGCAGGAATTATGTGGGCGGTGGATCATTCTCAGCACTGCTGTGACACTGATGTCCTGGTGTGTGAGTGGATCAGACACAGCAGTGCTGCTGGAGTGTTTAAACACTGTGTCCACTCACTGTCCACTCTATTAGACACTCCTGCCTTCCTGGTTCACCTTGTAGCTCAACTCCTGCTGCACAGTTTGAGCTGGTTATCCTCTAGTCCTTCATTAGTGGTCACCGGATGCTGCACACAGGACTTGGTTGGATAGTTTTGGTTGGTGGACGATTCTCAGTCCAGCAGTAACTCATCAGTGTCACCGCAGTGCTGAGGATGATCCACCCGCCAGATAATACATGCTCTATGGGGGTCCTGTCCTTGAAGAACAGAGGAACAAGGGGATAAGAACGTATACAGAGAAGCAGATGGACTACAGTCTGTACTTGCAGAATAGTTCTATATGGTATAGAAGTGCTCCTATATGGTAAGCGGAGCTGATAAAATGGACAGTGAGTGTAGATACAAGGTTTCTAGAGCACTGAAACTGGACAGCTGAGATCTGGAGTGGTGTTTTATGGGTTGAGTCTGAATTTGCAATGGGGATTTCTTGGAGTTGAGGACTGCAACCAGCATCTATAAGATGTGGGAAAAACTGTCCTTGAAAACCTGAAAGTGTGTGACCTGAAAAGAATGGAACAAAGGTAAGGACTGGGCACAGTAAATAATGGTATAAGGATATTATATAAAGTTGTTGAAGCCTCTGTGTAAATTTCTGAGCAATATTAAATATTAAAAATGAAAAACATTAACTTTTTTTTCTGAAAATGTAATCACTTAAGGGACCTCATGACGTTTGAATAGTATGGGCCATAAAAATCAAATTTCCACCCATAGATTTTGTGCAGTAGTGCAATAATAACATTCAATATTCCCCGAAAACTGAACTGCAAACACATTTTCATGTTTTCCTTATAGAGTTGTATGTACATCCTCTACAGAGAACACACTTATTTTAATTTACAGCACTAAAAAATGACTTAGTATATATACAGGGGTTGGACAATGAAGCTGAAACACCTGGTTTTAGACCACAGTCATTTATTAGTATGGTGTAGGGCCTCCTTTTGCGGCAATACAGCATCAGTTGGTCTTGGGAATGACATATACTGCGTCCTGCACAGTGGTCAGAGGGAGTTTAAGCCATTCTTCTTGCAGGATAGTGGCCAGGTCACTACGTGATGCTGGTGGAGGTTCGTCCTTCTTGGTGGTATGCTGACATTACCCTGGATACCGTGGCTCTTCATACGTCACAAAGACTTGCTGTCTTGGTCACAGATGCGCCAGCAAGACGTGCACCAACAATCTGTCCTCTTTTGAACTCTGGTATGTCACCCATAATGCTGTGTGCATTGCAGTATTTTGAGCAGAACTGTGCTCTTACCTGCTAACTGAACCTTCACACTCTGCTCTTACTGGTGCAATGTGCAGTTAATGAAGATTGGCCACCAGGCTGGTCCAATTTAGCCATGAGACCTCCCACACTAAAATGACAGGTGTTTCAGTTTCATTGTCCAACCCCTGTATTTCTACCTAATAATAAAAATACATTAAGGAGTGGATATTTTAAAAAAGCACACATTTTAAAAGTGTATAAAAGTGTTTCTGAGCTTTCTTAAAAATGTGATATAATGTGAACCTACTATCTAATCCGAACAATGGTGAATAATGTTCACATGTCGCTTTCTGAGGCATTAAAAACATCAGATGTTCAGTAAAACTAGTTTTAATAGCCTTAATCATGTTCATTAGAGTCGGTCTGACACAGCATAATACATACATGGTTTTCCTGATCAGGCCTCTCTGAGATACAGATAGACCAGAGACACTGCATTTCCGGTGTTGGTGGCCATCTTGGATTCCGAGGCTCAGACCTTAAGAACATCATAGGCCAGTGTTTCTCAGCCCTGGTCCTGGAGGCACCCTGCCCTGCACATTTTAGTGGATTCCCTGCTCCCAACACACCTGATGCAACCTCTACAGCTCATGAACAAGCCCTTTCAGAGTTGCAGCGGGATGTGTTAAAGCAGGAAGACCACCAACATGTCCAGGACCGGGTGCCTCCAGGCCAGGGGTAACAAACAGTGCAGTAGAATTCAGGAGGTTCATGACTCCACTGTCCACAGTGTGACTCATGCAAAACTTATGGCACAATCTCATAATCTAATTTTTCCCCAATAAAACTAGACCAATACGCAGGTATTGAACTTTGATGTTTTGATAAATGTCATATTTAAGTGTGTTCTCTGTGGAGAAACCTACATCACTTGACGTAATCTGAATGGTGGGTATTTCAGTTTTTGCACGTGACTCTACTGTCTCACATTCATCTCCTGCTGGACGTTGCTGTGGAACATACATGAGGAAGACGCAGTGATGGTTAGAACATCATTAAAAATAATATCTTTTTATTACCAGTCATGTTTTAAGTTAATTCATCGAAGATCTACTGAGGCCTCAATTCCCAAACTCTCTTTAAAGCACAGTTGAATTCTTGCACAAGCACCACACCAGCAACGGCCCGAAGAAAGTTCTCATCATCCTGATGGCACGTAGACTTTCCAATCAGCTCCAACAGCACTTTCAGTACCTTACGGAACGCAGGCAGTGTATAGGGTGCACATACACACAGAGTGCTGGAGTCTTTACAGAGTCTTTTTAATGTGAAATGGTTTTAACCCTTAGTGCTGTGGTGTGAAAGTCACTCAGGTATAAGCAGGTAGGTGCTAGTTCAGTGTAAGCGACCTTCCAGGCAATTATGAATCACTTACAAACGGTATGCATAGTAATAGAATCCTTCCGCTGATTCAGCTGAGATACGAAACCGCGTTCAGCCCTACGTCTGCATTCCACATAAAGGAGGCACGGACACGAATAAATTAGGCTCGTCTTGTTTTTAGGCACGCAGCTGGTGAAAGAGTGATTACGCATGTACACATTTGGGACTGAACACAAACTTGAGAGACACAGTGCATACAAATATATCTATAATTTACAATACACAGATTTTTTTGTCTTTTTCTTACCAATAAATCATCTCGTTTTTAAATAGGATATGGTTCATTGCACTTGTTAAAAAATTAATATGATTTTAAAAGGCAATAATGTGATTCTTTTTTTTTTTTTTAAAAAGGAGTAAAATGTACTGTACCGTATGCCTGATTTAGAATAGTAAAAATAACAATATCTGTAATATACATATATGTAAAAGACCCTCACCAATACACATATAGTAATGTATCCGTAACTATATAGCCTGTGCATGGTATAACAGTCATACTCGCAAAGGCACATGTACACACATATACAGTACGCACACGCGGTTAACAGTGTGTTCCTGGCATGTGCCGATAGTTATATCCATAGACATATACACATATACATATATATATATACACGTATATATATATATATGTATATATACGTATAAATATATATATATATATATATACGTATATATATATATATATATATATATATATATATATATATATATATATATATATATATATATATATATATATATACACATATATATGTATATGTGTATATATATATACATACATACATACATATATATGTATATATATACACATATATATATGTATATGTGTATATATATATACATACATACATACATATATATGTATATATATATGTATATATATATATATATATATATATATATATATATATACGGACATATATATATATATATACATATATATGTATATACACATATACATGTGTGTGTCTGTGTGTGTGGGTGTATATATATATATATATATCTATATATATTATATATACATCAGATTTATAAAATAAATAAATACAGGAGGAAAATGCTCTTGGTACACGGTTCATGGTTTCCTTCAAAGCAGTATTTGGCACAGTCTTTGACTCACCATATGACAGTATCGGCCGAAGAAGAAGAAAAAGAAGAGGAAGAAATGGTCCATTTGAGTTCGTGGTCCTCCGCTATCCCAGAATTCCTCCCGGCACCTTTAAGGGGACAGTCGGGGGAGTAGGTTCAGGGCCTTGAGACGGAAGGGGAGGGTGTCCAAACTCCAAACTCTTTGGTCTGGTGGACAGGCACACGGTGGGGTTTATGTGGAACTGAACCGGCTGTCCCAGTCTGTTGCAGGGTCAAGAAAACCCAGGTGCTGCCGAGCAGTGCGTTAAGGCTCCGAGTCCGACTGTCACAGGGGGTGGTGGGGGACGGCTCAGGGGGTGAAACCGTACCGTGGCCCCCCTCCCGACCACCCCGGTGGTGGCTAGACGGTGCCCTCGTTGTGCACTGTGTGATTTGCCTTCTTGTGGGCCACGCAG
The DNA here is from genome assembly GCA_024036415.1 of Prochilodus magdalenae. Taxonomy (NCBI): domain Eukaryota; kingdom Metazoa; phylum Chordata; class Actinopteri; order Characiformes; family Prochilodontidae; genus Prochilodus; species Prochilodus magdalenae. The sequence goes on along the minus strand of JAMWET010003809.1, from coordinate 31,233 downwards.
TTCTGCGTCTGGTTGAGGAGGATGGCTGTCTCGTCGGCTACGCCATCATGGAGTTCCGTAAGAGTCAGTTCGATTTTGGTGTACTCGCTGTCTGAAGACTGCGGCGTCTTGTCCATACGCGAGGCCATCAGTGCGTTCTGGTACTGCTGACGGCTCACCTACCGATGCACCACAGGACAACATGTCAATGATACCAAAGTTGTTACCTAAGCTACCATTTATCACCCAATCCACTTTTCAATTTAGTCAGTGGCCATTCCTGCTAACTAGGCCCCCTGAAACGAGAAACATACCAGACAGGGTGAAGACATACGCTTCTTTGGAGTCATGTGAAGAACTTTTTGAAGTGCCATGGTACAGCTCTCCATGCTCCCACTGCCGATTCTGTTACAGGAGCTGATAGACACTGTTCCATCCTCGCTCTCATCAACGTTAGTCCTGGCCCAAACCAAATGTCTACCGACCCACAAAGCAATGAATACCCTGGCCCTGATCTTCAGCAGACCAACTTCCTCACTTCCATCTCTGTTTCTAGTTTATTTCTCTATTTTCTGTCTTCCTGAAACTAAATTCCAGCACTTCATCTAGCCAAGCCCAACCACATCTTCCTGACACTACTTCATTGTTGGACTTCGGCACAGGCACATCGGAATTCTTAGCTAGACATCCTTCAAAGTGAACCTCTGAAACCATAAAGAACTGGGACCATCTGCACTAGACCCAAGCGAGCTCCGTACCATTCAAGTTCTTTCCTTATCAACTCTTCCCCAACGTTCTTTTCTCTAAGCCTCAAAGATTGTCCTACCTTCATTGAGGAAGAGGTTAACAGGGTCTGCCATTCCTATCACCCTACAGTACCCTTCCCTCAGTAGCCCATAGCTCCCGCAATCTTACCACCTGCTCACTGGACTCCATTCCATCCGTGATGTTCCACACACCCATGACCGTTGTCCCTTCACCACATCCATTATAAACAGGTCACATGCCGACGACTTTCGAGACTGCCAGGATCCTACCTGAAGGCATTCCTCATTTAAAGTACCATAGCGCCATACTTACATTTACATTTACATTTATGGCATTTAACTGACGCTCTTATCCAGAGGGACTTACAAGGGTATTCATATTACAGGTGGGCCAGTGTAGTGTTAGGAGTCTTGCCCAAGGACTCTTATTGGCGTAGAACAGCATAGTCACCCAGACTGGGATTTCAGTCTCTCTTACTTCAGTCCTTAAGAGCGAAATATGCAGGCAGACTCACCACCAAAGACTTAATTAGCTTCTCCTGGCTGTCTGAACAGCTGAAGTGATTCCCAAAATGCACTGGTTCCATTGGCTTAGATAAAAATTAAAGTAGGTCTTTCCTGTAAAGTCGCTATCATGGAGCTACCTGTTTTTCTTGGGACAACGGTGATATACACTCATCGCCCAAAGAATAGGAAGTAAACACCTAACTGGAATCAAACTTGGTGGGTAGGTTTAACATCATGCTCAGCCGCACATGTGATGCAAGCAAGGATGGGTCTTATCGCTGTACCTGACTAAACCACCAGCCATAACTGTGGACATTCAGTGAGCATTAAAGCCCTCCATGAGTCATCCTGTTAGTGCTAGCACCACTGGCAGTCTGCACGACGCAGGACTTTAACACCATGTCAACGTCGCCAAAGACTGTAGTGGTGTCATGCCAGACTGACATGGAGCGACTCAGAATGACAGTGGCCCATCTTTAACGAGTCCTGCTTTTGTCTTGGTGGAGACAACAGATGAGTCCATGTGTGGGACATCATGATCAGCACCAAGATGAACGGTCTGATGTCATACATCCTGGTGTCACTCCACCACAATTGCAAAATCTGCAGGAACTGTGTGAGAATATTGAAGCTGCATGGGATGGATTATCACAGGACACCATTAGGAACCTCTACCACTCCATACCGAGACGTCGGGAAGTGTTGCATGTTAGCAAAGATGGCGCCCCAATGCTATACTGAGAGGCACTACTTCTGTATGTGTAGCTTAATACATATTACTCATATCAGTCCAGATTTATCTTCATTAATTTGTTCCTGGTAACCTATAACTTCCTTCCCAGTAGCATACCAATCCCACATTTCCTCCACTTCTTTCTTCCTTTTTAACCACTGTTTTTTTGATGATGAGTGTGAATTACAGAAGGTAGAAAACACATTTGTTGAGCTGCAGTTTCAGCCAACCTTGTTAACCACAGTTACTAATATGGAAATAATCCTATTGCCACAATCACAATCCTGACAGGCCTAACCATACACTAGCTCTCCAGGAACTAAACATCCCTGGGCTAAACAACCATGTCCCAATGAGTTCTACAATCAGGATGACAGTCTCTTTCTTATTCCATTTTATGGGATGAAACTCCTGTTACTCCTAGTTGTGAGGCCATGGATGGCCAACTTCCATGGCAGATTTGCTGCTGGTGAAATATTAATGCTAGTGGAGAATGAAGCTAACGCTTATGTATGTTCACCTTGACGTATAGCAGGTCTGTGATCGCTCTGACTGTGTAGTCCGGCGTGTAGATCTGCAGAAAGGAGTTGAGCTGGTTGTTACTGCTGCCCAGTGGGGGGTTAATGACTTCATTGCGGTCGCTCCGGTTCAGAGAGTCCGAGTGGTTCAGTCCGTACGGCCGGGGAGGAGACTTGCTCTCTGCATGACACACATGCCGCACACACACACACACACAAAATAGCTCAGTAAAGTTCAGCTTCATGTGAACTCACTGGAGGAACTTGAAATGCAGGGGTGAGTTTAAACTGTGAGCTGCATTTCACGACTAACTAACAGTTTAGGCTAACAGGCAAGGCTAAGCCCTCTTACCCACCAGCCACACGTCACACTGACATTCATAAAGCCACATGGAAACAATGGGCATCCTTTGCAAAGTAAGTCAATGCTATAATGGCAGTCACAGAAAGGGCAGTCGAGTACAGGTGGGTGTGAAGGCAGCAGCTGGAGAAAGAGTGATAAAAAGCCCCAGAAAGAAGACTGGCTGTTTTAATTAAACACAGCTTATGTTTTCCACTTCTTAAAGGGGGCCGGCCTACAAGTGCACACACACACACATGCCTCTCTACCTTTCTCACTCTCACACAATTACACTCTCCCTCTTTTTACACACACACACTCTCTCTCTGTCTCTCGCTCTCTCTCTCTCTCTCTCTCTCTCTCTCTCTCTCTCTCATGCTCAATCACGGGTAGTGTTAATGCCACAATTTGGTTGGAATGTATGTAATCCGCGTTTGGATGTCTGAGTGCCGGAGCAAGGACCCCTGCGTCGCTTGCCCAAGAATGAGGGGCCCTGCTCACACACATGAGGTGCATGAGGTCAGTGTGTGTGTATGGGGTCAATGTGTGCTAGTGCTGAGATTTGTGTGTAGGTGTGTTTGTTTTTGTACATTTTGGGGACAATAAAGTCCTCAGTTTGAGGGAAAGACATTAAAAAAACTTCGTAGATCCATTGCTGTCAAACTGACACAGCAATACTGTTTTTGGATACTGAGTTGAAGGATTTGGGTTAAAGCTAAAGACGTATCTTATTATTTATAAACTAGAACACACACACAAACACATACACACAATATACACACAGTGGTGTGTTTTACCTTTCATTAACCACAATATAAAGAAGAACAGGTCCTCTCAAATATAGGTTTAAATAATAAATAATATGGAGAAACAGGGTTGATTTTTTATTAATAATAATATTAATAATAATAATAATAATAATAGTAAATATCATCATCACATTTGACTCAGTGTCCTCACATTGTATAAAAACAAACTAGCGTGTGTGTCTGTGTGTGTGTAGGAGGCCTGGTATGAAGGACTTGGTTATTTTTCCAAGTCTGGTAAAGTCAGTGGGAGGGATACTATGAATTTACTGTAGTATGAGAACTTGGAAAGAGGTGAAAGAGACAGACTGGTTTTTCCCTTCGCTCTGGTCAGAGAAAAAAGGTCAAAGTAAGAAGAGGCAGCAACAGAATACAGTAGATTAAAATTTACATGTGGCGTTTTTTGAGCCTAGACTAGGAGAAGTGAAATAACACCTTGGTATTTCCGAATAGCCTCCATGGTAAGTACGTATAGCCGTATACAAAAGTCAGAGATCACCCTTCATTTATTCATCCCGGGGAAAAGCACTAAGTATAATATCAGCTGATTCAGTGTTTAGGGCGTCCACTCTTTGTCTCGCCGCAGCTTCTGTTTTCAGGTTTGTTTTTAAAGGAATCTGCAGGGATACTTTTCCACACCTCCAGAATTCAGTCTGAGATGTTGTTTGTGCTTCTCTGCTTCTCCAAACTCCAAACAAAGTGCTCCAAACGCAGTCAGTGATGTTGAGGTGTGGATGTTTAGTCCAAAGCTCTGAGATCACCAGCAGCTTCTTTGTCTCCTTTTCTCAGTGAGGAGCTTCTTGAACAGCTACACATTCTTTCAGACCCACAGTGTTGAGTTACCGTCTTACAGTGGATCAATCAAAAGCAAGAGTGAATCAATTTTCTCTTTGATCTCTCAAGAAACGAAAGCTTTAGGTGCTGTTTATCTGATTGGAAACTCCTTTGGGGGTCTACCAGGCCTTGGACATGAAAATGACATATATAAAGGGTGGTCTCGGGAATTTCGTCAGCATAGTATGATGTTCTCACCTTCAGTTCATACGTGCATGCACAGACACTGTATGATAGAGTCATTAAGAATGACTGACAGCAAGTAACGTCCATGGTCAGTGGAAAGACAGTATTTCATGCCATGCAACCACAAAGCATGCTGGTACATTAACAGTGCACAACAATCACCAACGGGGGGACAGACCAGGCAAACACCGAAACACTAAAGTACCTGGAGATCCTGCACGTGACTCAGACCTACTGACCACGCAATTGCGAGAAAGGGAAAGAAGAACTTAAGAAAGGAGAAGGATGGAGGATGGAAACAGGAAAGAATAATCAGGAAGATGAACCATCAAAACAAGGAAGAGAGTATTAGTACACGACGGCTGCTACTGCTGTCTGAACTGAACCATGATCTACGCTATACCTGTTCGAGTTCTGAATATGACTGTTCTTATTCCTCGACTACGCATGACTAGAGGTCCCTCTCACTGCAGTGCCTGTCCTTACCCAGCAGAGGTCGCATAACCCCTGCCGCATGTTTCCCACGCCTGTGTTGTTTTTTTCCCCTCTTTCTTTCTTTTTTGTGAATGAAAACACTAGTGGCGGTGTTGTCATCCAGCCAGACCTTCAAAAGTCTTCTGATAGCACGTACCAGGCACTCTAGCTATATCCACTCCAGCAGAGACCGAATCCACTGGCTTTGACCCGCACTTCACACCCAAAGATAACAAACTAAGCAAGATCCAGCTGTGGCCAAGTGGTCAGACCATGTGGGGATAGTGAACTGCCATTTACCTGGAGAAGCAGTGAGGGCCATTATCCCGTAGGAGGAAAACGCTCCGGCTTCAAACTTCATCCCGTCCTTTCCCGCCTCCACCTCCACCTTTCCCTGCGGGTGGAGAGAAAATCAGAGGAATAAACACAGCTGGTTTGAGGTAAAGCAGCAGGGGTGGGTGATATGGCAAAAAGACAGAACATTGTGATTATGATTAACATGGTATTTAGTTTTTATGGGGTTTAATAAGTTGGAACATATAAAAAGAAAAGCAGTGACACATAAAAAATAATTAATTTACATATATATATATATATATATATATATATATATATATATATATATATATATATATATATATATACAGTATATAAACAATTAAATATTATTATTCTTTAAATATTAAATATTTATTAATATTATATTAAATATTAAATATAAATATAATTAAATATTATTATTATCTTTCTACTATTAAGCTAATTACACTCAGAAGGAAGTGTGGGAAGGAAGATAAAGGTTACCAGGAACATTAAGGGATGATAAATGTAGAGTTATATGGGGAATAGTTATTGAGCTACACATACAGAAGTAGTGTCTCTCAGTATGCTGTCAGGGCGCCGTCTTTGCTAATGCAATAAGCCAGATGTCTCGGTATGGAGTTGTAGAGGTTCCTAATGGTGTCCAAGTCGATTGATTCCTTCTGAGTGCCACTGCCCACTCGCACCCCAACAATAACGAGCCACTGATGTAGTAACTAATAACAATGGGAAGGATACTTGGCTTCCTAGCAGCACTTTCAGCTTTCTACATTAGCCAGTAAGGGAAAAATTCAAGAGCATAAAATCCCCACCACAGCACTTGTAGCTTTAAAAGTCCATCCCACCATCAAGACGCATCATCAGAAGCAGGTATTTAAGCCTCTACAAAAATATCTTGCTCTCAGCATAAGCAGGCATGTTCACAACAGATGTAGTATTACAATATTAAGCATATTTATGTCCTTTAAGTTATGTGGGATTGATTAACCCAAACCAGATGGTGGTTCCTGCCCAGGGATTACGCAACATTAATATCCACGAAAGACACAATTTATGATGATATTAATTTCCAATTTCACAGTAATTGAAACACTTCACTTAGGATGGTTCTCCTTTGCTGCTTGTTCAGTCAAAAAGCATCTCACCACATGCATGATGTTGTCCTCTGGTTCGTCTTTGCCTATGCACTACAACCCTTAGTTAGCTAGTCAGTGTTCTTATGTTTACGTCAGGCTACATGCGGCTAATATTATCATATCACTGCTTTAGCTTATGGGTAATCCTTTACTGTAGGCCAGTCCTCTTAAGACTAGGGTTAGGATTAGCTACACAAGACCTTCATGAGAACTGGTGCAGTGACACTGATATTTATTTAGCCCTTCTGCTCAACTTTTTGGTGGAGCACATTTAAAGTGATTATATTTAAGAAAAAGGTGTTAAACCTGATTGTGCCATCTCTACCAAACGGTAGACGTCTGGTAGGCAAAAAATTTAGAGTCTATCAGTAGATACGCCTTTACTGTTCTCATTTACAGAGAGAGAGCAAGCAACAAGTAAAGTGAGGTGAGGATGTTAAAGAGTTACTTGACTCTTAGTGACTTTCTGGGGGTGAAATGGTATAGCCTGGTCTCTATGACTCGTTGCCTTGCTGCCTCCACTGTGTCAGTGCTCTTGTCTTCTGTTTTCACCACTGGAATTGGCATTAACACAGGCTATTGTGGGATGTGAATGGCAGTAAAGGACAGATATACACTGCCTTCATAAACCAACCAAGCAGAGTAGCCTCAGGAGGCGGCATATTAACCATTAGATTCAGAATTGGTGCCTTGCTGCCTCATTTATGATGTTTCAATCACAGCCATGGACTCCGTAGCTCAGCGTGTGCATGTCAAAATGACACAAAGGTGATAATATGACATAACCTGCCACGGTCAACCTGGCTAAACGGACATTTCCAAAATCTCATAGTCAGACACCATACACTGTGAGACAACCACAGGCGAAAGTGCGTAGAACAAACTAAGGACGGAAAGTTCATCCATATCAGCCTTATGACTGAATATAATGAAAACATTCATTTTTTAAAAATGTCTTTGCCCTTAAAGTAGGCTGTAGAGAAAGCATGATAGCATGTTTATGTGCATCCCTGTCTGGTTTTACTTTCACAGTGTGCCACAAGAGAGCTTGCTGCATTCCATGCTAGTCTAAGCTGGTTCATGCTGATCTGTGCTGGTCTGGTGCTGATTTACCAGACAAGACCAGCAATGAAAACACACTATAGGCTGGTGACTAGCCTACAAACTTGCATTGCTGCTGACTAGCATACAGGACACTTATAAAACTATTTATAAGGCAATGTATTGGAAAATATAGTGCAATATATTAAATAATACAATGTCATATATGGGAAACAAGTGCATATATTTAGCATATATTTATATAGTGATAAATATATTACAATATATTATATAATACATAAGGAATTGCTGCTTTTCATATGTTGTATGTATGGTAGTATAATATATATTTACTTATATATTGTAATATATTTCATTTTATATGTAATAGACATCATATGTATTTCTCCATATGTGTTTGCATATATGATAATATATATAGTTTTATATATGTGAGAATATATACATACTGTATATTGCCACATGTATGTATGAAAATATTCTCACATATATAAAACTATATATATATATATATTATCATATATGCAAACACATATGGAGAAATACATATGATGTCTATTACATATAAAATGAAATATATTACAATATATAAGTAAATATATATTATACTACCATACATACAATATATGAAAAGCAGCAATTCCTTATGTATTATACAATATATTGTAATATATTTATCACTATATAAATAAATGCAAAATATATGCACTTGTTTTCCATATATGACATTGTATTATTTAATATATTGCACTATATTTTCCAATACATTGCCATATATTATCGTTTCATAAGGGGACATCAGCGGTGAGAGTGTGCGGGAGCTTGACATTAGCCATAAGAGACATGAACCTACTCCCGAGTCCCAGGCCTCCTCCCACTTTGTTTGGCGGCAAGGCCAATGTATTAGGCCTGAATACAATTGAATTGAATTGAATTGAATGCAGAAGCTATCATAGATCTAAGTCCTGCAATGATCCCTTTGTGTGTGACTGCTGTTCGGTAACTAGCAAAACAAAGGAGAGTCCAAAACAAACCCATAAGCAGCACTCTGACCCACACTTCCCGCAACGAAATGTGTGTCACCCACTAAGCCCTCCTTCCTGCTCCTCGAGTTCAACCTTCACGCTCTGGCCACGGCTAATTCTCGAGAAAATCCCAGCTTGTTTACAGTTAATAGTTCCCGATCCTCTCTTTCGCAGTACACTGCACTCCCGAGAACCGACTGACCGGTGAGCCGGCCGGCTGGACACCCTGAACCGGGCGGACCCGCGAGCCACCAACCTGCAAAATGAGGACAAAGTAGTCCACGGGCTTGTTACGGACGTAGAGGTAATGCTCCAGGGCCTTCTTGTTCTTCTCGTTGAACTTGAGCTCCTGGATGACGTTGGGATGCTTCAGCAGCCTCAGAAGGATCTTCTCAGACATCTGAGCCAGGCCGAACGGTTCTACCTCTGAGGAGAGATAATGAGCAGTGATAGTGATGATGACGACACCACCTTGCCTTGCAGTAACCGTGTAGTATCTCATGTAAAAGTGGTGCCTGAAGATGGGACGCGTCCGAGCAGTCTAAAGATGGTTGCGGTAGGCAACGTCATATTAACATCACATAGTTTGTAGGTGTTTTACAGTGTACAACATGTGAACCAACAGGTTCATTTTCTTCCTTTATAAACATCTTTAAAAGATTTCTTTTTATAATAATTAGTTTAAAGTCTGTATAAATAACCTCTGTAAGATTCTCTGACTGGCTTGTTGTATGAGCTACAATCGTGTACCAAATTCAGGCACCCGGGGTCAAAAATATTTAATGTTTTGTTGATTTTCCAAGGAATAATAAGTTCCTTCATGGAGAATACTGCACACTTTAATCAGTATTTAATTATTGGATTTAATGTACTGATAAAAAAAATAATAATAAATCATAAAATGTGGCCTGTGAAAAATCTAAAAATATTGGCACATATACATATATATATATATATATATATATATATATATATATATATATATATATAGATATAGATATAATTTTTTTTCACAATATGGCAAATGTCAAAAAAAATAAAAAAATAAAAAAATAAAAAAATAAAAAAATATATATATTTTTTTTATTTAATTTTTTTTATTTATTTATTTTTTACATTTGACATATTGTGAAAATGTTTATATATATATATATATATATATATATATATATATATATATATATATATATATATATATAAATTTTCACAATATGTCAAATGTCAAAAAAATAATAAATAAATAAATAAATAAAAAATATATATTTTTTTTTAATTTTAATTTTTTTATTTATTTATTTTTTTTACATTTGACATATTGTGAAAAAATAATAATAAAATATATATATATATATATATATATATATATATATATATATATATATATATATATATATATATATATTCAATATATTCATATTAAAGTTAGTTACTTATTTTCATGTAGAAAATCAACAAATATGCCATTCAGATAAATTCAGTTAAATTCAATTGAATTGATAATGCAAAAGTTTGAATCAGAATCAGAGAAACCAGCCATGTGCACCATGTAACAGCAGTTTTTGTAATTACTGGTCACTTGCATAACGAATGGACATCGTATGCAATGTAACATAGCATGCTCAATCATTCTGCACATATGCCAGCCTTTATAGCGGAGGGTTAACTCTAGCATCTCCGTTTCTTTCCTGACCCAGTGGGGCCTTTTATCACTGGCTTAGCTGTGTTTACAGTATCTGTGTCACTTGGCAGCTGGTCCCTCCTCGACCAGAGTCCTTTAATAGCATTGGGCCAGTGCTTAGCGTTTAGCTGCAAGGTCAAAGTTCCAACCAAAATCCTGTAGCAAGATTTTCAGGGAAATCCCACTAAAAACAATCCAGTAACTCTAAAGGAAGCTGATAAACTGGTTACCACAGAAACCAACATAAGCTGTGCTTTGGATACTGGTATGTTGGTCAGCAGCAATGGAAGCTACCAGGCTGGTCATCAGCAAAACCAGCATATGCTGTGCTTTGGATACTGGTATGCTGGTCAACCACCATGACTATGCTGAGGTGACCAACTAAAGCACCACCAGACCAACACAACCCAGCATGTACCGTCCTGGAATGCATGGTGGGAAGTTATTTTGGCAGCCACCATTGAGAGTATTTAAATGCAGGTGTTGTTCTTAACGTATTACAGGCCCTACAACTTGAACGAGAACCCACCACACAGCTCAGAGGTCTAAAAACCCCACACCATTAGCTACCAAGCTCTCATGTTTTGTCTCAGATGCTCACTAGCTCTTGACTTCCTGAGCTGCCCTCCTCCTGAGGCCTGCGGACCCCGAATTACTCCCAACGATCTCAGACGCAGCTGCCTCCATCCAAAGCCTATACTCAGTTACTACAGCACGAATCGCAAAGCTGGTCTCAGGTCAGCGTCAACTTGCAGCACTCCTCAGGGCACACTGGGGGAAATCGAGCAGCTACGCAGCACACTTGCCTGTTGCTAGGAAACGCAGAGTGGCCAGTAGAAGCTGAGGTGATATTTTAACCTTCATTTCATTGTCTGTGGGCTTGAAGGCCGAGAAATCCTGCTTCCTCTCCCGATGGGTGATTTTCTTTTTTGTTTTGTTGTCAGCTAACGGGGAAACGGTGAGAGGAAAGAAAAGGGGGAAGGTTTTTAGTGAAATTCCTGGTTATAGAAGGTTATGAGCAAACACATCCTGATCTTGGCTGAGTACTTGTTGTGTACTCAATATCACAGTAATAACATAGTAATAACACATAATAGCTTAACAACATACTTATAAATGGTATTTACAAAGCATTTCCAGTTGAATGCATCGTATACTACAGTATTAACACTAGTAGAGTATTAACACTAGTATACAGAGGTAGTTTATTACAATGCAGCACTTTGTGAAAGTTCTTACTGTATAAATCTGTTTCGTCCAGGATTTCAGACTTGATTATTTCTTCTATGACGTCCTCCAGCGTGACGATGCCAAGCACCTCATAAAATGGATCTCCTTCCCCCTCGTTGTTGACTCTCTGAACTATCGCCAGGTGGGATTTACCTGAGAGGAAAGCACATCAGATTATGCATGTCATGACAACTGTGGCTTAAAGCACACGATGCTGTATTTATATTCCTGGAGCAGTGCATGTTCAGCACACCTTGTATGCTCAGTACACCTTGTATGTTCAGCACACCTTGTATACATGGTGTGCTGAACATTCACTGCTCCAGGAGTATAAATGTATATGTGTGTGTGTTTGTGCTGGTACACTAACAGTCAAAAGCTTAGATGCAGCTTCTCAAAGAATGTTTTCTTTATTTATATTATTTAGCTGACGCTCTTATCCAGAGCGACTTACAAGGTTAATCGTATTACAGGGAGGCCAGTGTAGTGTTAGGAGTCTTGCCCAAGGACTCTTATTGGTGTAGCACAGCATAGTCATTCAGCCCGGGATTCGAACCCCAGTCTCCCACATGTGGTGGTAGCTACTTGGCGTGTAGTGGTGTTATCTGCTGAGCTACACCAACCACTATTTCTAGCTCAATCCTTTTTCTAGTGAAGACAACAAACTTTGGAAGCATGCAGTCCACCCTAAAAACCTCCAAAATAGAACTTGCAGTGGGTCTGATATATAACAGGACTGTTTTTTCTAGGCAGTTTTATATCAATTCTATTGGTCTGTCCATCATGAATATTCTTTAAACTGAAAGTGGAACTAGCGCTTTTGAACTGTGATAAAAGGTTTTCGCACATCATAGTATAAATTAGGGTTGGAAATAAGGCATAAATATAATATAGTGATACATCAAGCGTGTATGTGGTATATCAGGATATGTACTGTTTCAGACATTTCATCATTTGGACTGTTATTTGTAAACCTCTAGAGTCTCTAAGATAACCAACAATCCATTCGGTTTGGGTGTATCAAAACGTTTGCCTGATTATATAAATATATAGACCAAGCAGTGCCACATGTATAGTTATATCGTCACTGTCCAAAGAAAAACATGTATATCTGTTTTTGTTGATTTTTACTTTTATGCCTCATTTGATCACATGAGCTGCTGTTTACACTGTGTGGAAAGTTCACAAAGAATGGACCAACAGAAATGGCCCAAAACTGTTTTGAAAGACGTCTGGTTCCACTGACTCCCATTCAAATGAAATAAGGTTTTTGGCCTCTCCTGTAAAGTTGCTATTTTGGAGATACCTGTTTTTCTTTGAACAGCGACGATATGTCCAATGACAAAAAAAGGTGTAGCAGTACCAGCAGGAAACTGGTACTGGTAATATGTCTTAATCAGACAGATAACTAATTTTAATCCATGTTTTTCAAACCCATCATTACTGAAATATTTATCTGTCTGTAGGCCTAGATAATATAGTTCACATTTCTCTACAGGTGGATTCAGTCTCAGATTATACATTTCATAAATGTCATTGCTAATCTTTAAAGGAGCAATGTGTAAGATGATGCAAGCTGTCAAATTCATACTTCAAGCAATAGGGGGCAGCATATATCTTGAAAATGCACAGTCCCTCCTCCTCCCTATTTACTCCTTACCATTCTAGAAGAAATGTTATGAATTCAATATCAAACTTTATCCATTTACTCTCCAAAAGCGTCTCTATTGGAGGAAAGCAGCACCAATATTAACTCTTGTTTTGCTTCGATTTACATTTCTTCTTTTGCTGTCAAATGTGGTTTCTTACCAAAAGCATGATATGTTGGTGAAGATTGTGTTTACTCTCCCTTTCACTGACTATCCATCCTTAAGTGATCTAACAGACAGCAGAACCTTCAACCTGATTCATAAGCTGTAAGAATATGCTGTTGGGCAGCAGTGCTGCTTCTTCATCTTATGATGTTGGACTGATTCGACTCAACACTAAACTCTCTATCACCTCTTGAGGTACAAAGTGGTACTACAGACAGGACAGGCTGGGGCTAGCTGGTTAGCAAGCTGACATCAGTAGGTATCTCTGCAGCATGATACCTTTGACATAACCGCAGAATGGTTATTCCTCATTCTGTTGATAATTTTAGCTAATTTTAGAAAATTTGGAACTAAAAAAAAAATACACATTGCTCCTTTAATCATCATGATCTCTAACAAGTGTGGCTTGAAAATCTCACTGAAAGCTTAACAGATTAAATGGATGTATACAATAGAGTTAGCTAAAAGGCTTGAGGGAATCTTCTAGCAAAGCTGACGAGTTTCTTACACAGTTACCTGCTTTAGTATCATTTGGCTCAGTACCATCAGTATGTGTTAACTGTGGGGCATGCATCAATTTTACAATGTAACAGAATATTGTGCATAGATACATCATCCCTCCCTCGTCTCCATGTGATCATTTCCTGTGGACTGATGTAATTGTGTAAATACTGTATTACTTGTATTGTGACTGTTTGCTGTGCAGAAGTGCACTTGTCCTTCAAGCTGGAAGTCGAAATGTCTCACGTGTGAATGTGTATTACAGCGTCTCTGGCGTTAGGCCATGCTCTTTCGACCAAGTTCAAGCGTCTGACCCTGTTTCCCCAAACATTGCTGTGTTTTGTCTCTGACCGTGAGTGTCCTGAGTTCAAATCCATTCATATTCATCTACATAACACAGCCGCTTGACTGCTGCTTCAGCAACCAGGATGGTTACCCACTGCACAGACTACTAACCTCAGCATAGGGGAAATGTAAGAGCATATAGCAGGACATGCATGCAGCAGTACAGCGTACAAGTAGCAGTTGCTTCTTCCCCATTCAGAGAAAGCCCAACATACCAGCATCCAAAACACTGTATGCTGTTTATTTTGGCAGTACAATATTGTGGTGATGAATATGTGGATATATTAGTATATACAGCATGTTAGGACAAATTTAGTCTAAGAGACAAGAGGAAGCACTGCAGACAGTGTCATTTTTCAATCTTCCCAATAACATCCATTCTTTCTCTTTCCCAAAAACTGTCTGAAATCAAAGAGGGGGAAAAAAGAAAAAGGAATAGGAAAAAAAAACGATTGCAAATACTGTCAAAGCAAAACGCTAAACAAATACTTTGCCTTTTCTCAGCTTGTGATCATTTAAAAGGAATTTTCCGGAGGGCCAGGCTAATATTAGCCCTGAAATGAAGTTTCCATTCCACTTGGGCTGTATTCTCACCAAAGCCACTGCTGGGTGACCTGATCTGTCTCAGAGCTGGCCGTTTACATGCAGATGGCTATTTGCTGAAATACGAGGAAGTAGGACGCACTTGTAGCAAAAGGGGTGACAACAAACCCACCGTGCAATGTTGTGCGCGCGTGTGCTTAGCTGCCATTCACAGTATTCCAGCATTTATCCCAAAACAACTCAACCAGGCTTTGAGGACAACAATGAGTTCCAGTGACCTTCCTGCTATGACTTTAATTGATCTTACATTACATATGCAGTACTGTGCAGACGCCTGAGAACACCAGTCATTACCAATCATCAACAATCATTTCCAGTTAAAACCACCATTACATACAGGTTATTCGTTTTTTAGCATTAGCGGAAAACACAGACGACAGAACGTTATGCAGAAGCCTCAACAACTATGTATAGGGGTCCTGCTGTCAGCCTCTCACAGAAATCTGCAACCATACCTCCAAAGTTTAGTCTTAGAAGTTGGTTTAGCATTTTCTACTTCTCACCATCCGACTGACCCCAAACCATACCTGTCAAGTCTCCCGTTGTGGCTGGGAAGCTACAGTATTTTACCCCTTTCTCGCCGTATTTTAAAAAACATTCCTGTGCCTCTCCAAACTGCAATGTCACTAACCTCGCGAGAACTGGCACCCAGGCTGCTGCAAGTGGCAGTTCTCGCGAGGTTAGTGCGGACAGCGGGGACAAACCTGGAACAGGGAGAGATGGATGGATGCACTGAGAGAGAGGGCATTCCTGCCCAAGAAGTAGAGGAGCAGGATGGGGTTGAGGAGTAAGGTTTGTAAGTTTTCAGTGTCTCTCATTAGGAAAAGGAGCGATGGCAGTCAGCATGAAAAATCCGCCAAGCAAAATCTAATTGTAGTTTGTAAGTGGTTTACAGGTGGTTATTTTAGATTTCTTCTAAACCAGTCTTAAAATGTAAGGGATACTGAATCTCGGTTGGGCTGGTGGGACGGCTCGAAGCGTGCTGCGGAAAATTTCCCTTATCTTTAAACCCAAACTTGACAGGTATGCCCCAAACACATTCAGTGATGCTGAGATCTGGACTCTACAGTGGCCTGCCCATTGTTTTGAAAGCACCATCTGGAAACAGTTTTCCCATCTTTTACAGCTACACATCCTTTCAGACCCAGGGCACAGAGTCATCTTCTCACAGTGGAAGGACGGAAACACCTGGGTATGCTTTCAGATCTGAGTGGAGCTTGATCTTCTCTTTTCTCTCACAGATGAAAGGTATCTGTGCATTATACCTGATGGGAACAGTTTTGGCGGTCTGCCAGGGTGTTCCAGGTGTCTGCATGCATATATTACACTCTGATCTTTTCAGAAATATCTTATGAGAGGTGAACAGCATGTAGTTAGAGGCTGCTTTGACTGGAAATGATATGAATAAAGGGTCGTCCTCTCCTTTTGCACAGTAATGGAGCTTCACACTGTAATACACTGCATTATATTGTACTGTATTCATGTATGTAGAGGTTCATACCTGCAATGTCCACTTGATTCTGTTGGTGTCACTGTACCTATTTACGTTCCTGCTGTGTGGTGTATGTGCGGTAGATATAGGTGTATTGTCAGTAGAGGTGTTCTCCAGAACCACGACAGTGTCACTGTGCTTTGTATGCTCTATATTCTGAATACTTTGGACAATAAACATGACTTAACACGAAAATCACTTCCACTGTATCAGCAACATTTCACCACACGCTGGAGCCTGTTTACCTGCATTGTGAACGATTCTTGGACTTGTTACTAATCAGGAGTTCACAGTATTACAGTACCCCAACAGTCAAGAACCAATAAGCTGGAAGGTCACTAGTTCTACTGAGTGATCGTGATCCCTCACGGACTGTTTTGCTATAACTGTTTGTAAACAACTTCAGAACAACGCCATCATACGAGATCAGTCAGCAGAAGGCCACGTCCAAGCAAAGTTGGTCAGACTGATCGCCGCGGGAAAAGAGTAAGGGTCAAGTATCAGGGGACGCTTTAAATCACACGCTTAAATAACTACTGAAGCGTGAACGTTCGGCACAGAAACGTAGCCGGGGCGGTTGATCTGGAATAAAAACATGTTTGCTTCACATGTTTTCCTCTGAGGTTCCCTGGAGTACAGCGAATAAAGACATAGATCTCATCCACCCTCCTCGCTACATTACTGCAAACACTGCGCTGCCAGGGAGATCAGCTTATCCAGAGCCCAGGGTTCTCAGTAAGTTCCTTAAGGAGCTCGAAGCACTTCAGACTGAGCGTGTGATGACAGCCCCGGTTTCATATTTCAAGCATACTTTGTTTGAAATCATGATATTATGGCCTTTCAGCTCAACTTCCAATGGTTCCTCAACTCCTCTAAGTTCAGAGACCACCTTTGGACAATGAAAAATGAGTTGGAAGAATCGTGCAAGACCAGGCGGACCACCAACACAGATAAAACCAAAACAGTTTCATATCAATAAGCTGCCAATGCTGTCAGAACAACGGACTGACTGCCCCGGAGTCTGAACCTTAACATCACTATATGTTACTGAGATGGCTTGGAGGGCAAGAAGCAAAAAAAATCCAAACAACGTCTTAGACTGAACTTTAGAGGCGTGGAAAAATATATCTGCAGATTTATTTGGGAAACCAAAAGTGAGTCTCCTGAAAAAGATTGGGAGCTCTAAAATGGTGTGGACACACTAAATACTGACAAAATTATATATTCAGGTGTTAAGGGCTTTATTGCTATATCATTGTGATCCAGTGAAAAACACGTATCTCCAAATTGGTCAAATATTTCATGACGAACGGACCGACAGAAATGGCCCGAAAACTGGTTCTATTGACTTCCCTCCAATTTAAACTAGGTTAGGGTTTGTGTTTTTCTTTGGACAGCTTCTCTCCTTTTTTCCAGACAATGAAAAATTAAGAACTTCCTTGTTACTGGATGTTTTGACTGGTAGTTAGATGAATGGTGGTCTCTGACTTTTGCACACTACTGATGTGTTCATTCATTGTGAGTAGAATGACTTGAATATATGGTCTTACTGTCAGTGCAGATATATTGACAGTCTTGTGACTTCTAAAAACAAAACACCAGCTAAAGCCTTTTCCCCACCCTTATGTTAAGAGTGGCTACACTGATTCATTTCAAGCATGCTTTTCTATGAGCATCCATCTTAGCTTGCTTTGAAAACAGCACATAGTAGCTTTGGGTCCAGTCTTCATGTCAAGGTTTTGTCATGACTAGCAGGTGAGACTAATCAGTTCAGACAACTACCAAAGTAGTTTGATAGTTTGCACCATGCCGTCAACGTAAGGCATTGTGGTATGGCTGAAGGAGGTTAGTGAACTCTGAGAAGTTGGAGCTTTGGGATGCTTATGCGTTATGTAAGAAGGTGGGACCCCCTGTGAAAAACAGGTATGAGTGCAGGATGAGACTGAGGAAGACAGAGGAAAAAGAGGCAGTGGTGAAGTGCAAAAACCTGGCCACAGGAAATAGAATATAGGTAGATAAAAAATTATAAGAAACTCGATTGGAAGGATGACATCATTCCAAAGCCTCACTGAGTTAACGACTAGATCTGAAGACCCCTGGGCCTACAGGAATGGTACACTTCAACCGGAGTTTGATAAGCAAACTCTCCGGTACGATACAACTGGATATTTAAAAAAAACATATCCAACACTACCCAGGCTGACAACCAATCAATACAGCAACATCATTTGTGCAATGGCAAGCTAAATTGTCTTTATAATTTTGTAATTGTACTAAATTGTAATTGTCACTTTACATTGTTGCTGCCTATAGGAAAAAACAAGTATCTCCAACATGGCAGCTTTACAGGTGAGCCCATGAACCTAACTTAATTATAATGTAAGTCAATGGAACCAGATTCTTCCCAAGTGATTCTTGACAGCCTTTTTCAGGTCATTCCACAGAATCTTGATAGGGTTATGGTCGGGACTCTAATTTGGCCTTTTCAAAACACAAAACTTCTTTCAAGACCCCACAATTCCTTGGATGGTGTACTTATCTGCCCAACATCTTTTCAGCTTGGACTACTGCACTTACATTCTTAAATTCATTGTTCCCTCATACAGAGCCACCCAAATTCTGATCCCTCCACCATGCTTTACAGCTGGGATGAGCTTTAGGTGTTGGTGTGGTGCAGTGCCCTGTTTCCCGTGAACATAGCAGTGCGGGTTTATGCCAAAAAACTGTTCACATTTGTCCCTAGAACATTTTCCTAGAAGAACATCCAGGTGAGCTAACTTGAAATGAGATGAGATCAGCCACAATGCATATGTTGGACAGCACTATCATCCTTCAGTAGAGCCTTCCATTCCATATAGACTCCCTATAGATCTGCTGTTAACCTTGGGTTTTCACTCTCCTCTTTAAGGATTCCTCACTGTGCTGTTGGAGTGATCTGTACAGGATGTCCAGTGTTAGGGAGAGCAGCAACAGTACTGAGTTGTTTCCACTTGTAGACAGTTTGTGCTGTTCACAAATGGAAGTGCTATAGTAGCCTTTTCCAGCATCATGCATCTCTAGACCACGTCTTCTAAAGGTTGTCTGACTCGAGGCCTTGTTCACACTAACCCCTCTCGAGAAGAGGACATTTGTGAACCAAGCTTCACATTCTTCCTTTATTTAATGGGAATGATGTTTGTGAAACCCACACCTTCACACAGACCACTTAGCTCTTGGAGAGTCATAACACAGATTCACTTACTTTCTCTACTCTGAACTGTGGATGATACTCAGGGTGCTCAATAAAAGACATGAAAAGTTTCCCAGCTAGAAATGATCTGCTTTAAAAGCATTCAGGAAATATGCAGTGCAATGTTCAGTACACGCTTTCAGTTTTCTTCTGGTTCCAAGAATGTCCTTTCTAACGCTAGGAGAACATTCTCTAAAACAATCTGTTATCTCAGGTCTCAGTCACATCCATAAAACCTCTTCTGAATAATCACAATACTCAGAATGTTCTTCGTTTGTTATCACATAGCATAATCTGTAGAGCTGACAACATCCTCAAAACAAAGCAACTCGTTAAAGTGTTATGTCTTAGTTAACAGTTAACCGTATAGGAACTAGGGATCTACTGAATGTTCACCAACCAAAATTGTTCAGCTAAAAATGGTGGTAAAAGCACTTGCGGTGTTTGGCCGTATAAGTGACGAGACTGAATCACTTATACCAAACAATGAGGTTTGTAATGACGCCGTTACCCTGTTCTACTTCTGGATGGAGACGGAATCATAGCGTAACTTTTGCTCACTAGGTTTAGAGCTAGCTCCAGCTGCTCTAGGGTTATACCCACTTTAACGCCTTCTTGCTCCACTGTGAGGCACACTGGAGCACACTGACGTTCCCCAGCTTTTATTCAGCTTCAAGCATTCGAGCAAAATGGCACTCCAGAGTAAAGAACGTCAACAAGGTAACAACAACAAAGTCATATTGTGCCGTGCTGTTATGTCTGCTGGGATGTTAAAAATGTTCAGTGTTCAGTAAATATTTTAAAACTGCAGTTGTTTTTTTATTTTTATTAAAAACCAAGATACAAGAAAATATTAGCCTGTTTAAATTAAAAAGGTGAAAACGTGGCAAAATTAATAAAATAATTTTATTCTTTTTTTCATTAATGAAACAAAAAAGTGTAAAAAAAGTGAAAAAAATGTCTGCCAAATGTTTTTTTTTTTGTTCTGTTCCGGCTTCTGAAATAAAAAAACATTTCGGTGCATCTCTAATAGGAACATTATCTGAAATTATAAACATCTTTAAGGTGTGCTTTGAACACTAGGTAAAAAAAATTTCTTTAAAACTTTATTCGGACTTGTGGCTAACGGTAGTCAGTTCTGGGAATGGTCCCTGCTAGCTGGGACAACTGTTTGTGTGTTTGTTTGTTTATTAGGAATCAAAACAGAACATAATTCCAGATAGTTCACTTATTATTTTCTCATTTATGTATAATTTAGATGTAAATATATATTCATTATAATTTAAATCGAATTATAAGACATAGTATTATTGCAGTAGGTCAAGTCGTTTATTCTAGAGTCTGTTTTTGTCACGAGCATCATTTCACAAAACTCTTATTGTTCATGAAACCACAGTGCTGCAGAAGCATTCCACTTTGCACCCCAGTCCTCCCCCAAGAGACACAGTACTGATAGCAGAACATGGCAACATTACAACCGGAGACATTTTGTCTCCTGAGACAGTATACAGTTCCCTCTTTTAATTCCTAGCCGCTCCTCACCTACACACCCCATCTGACCCCTAATCCTACTGGCCTTTTCACTGTAGCCCCTCATAACGCCTGTACGCTCTGCATTTTCCCACCAAAGAACAGACAGAATGAGCAAAGGAC
>JAMWET010003809.1:0-5000 GCA_024036415.1 Prochilodus magdalenae | reverse complement strand
TGGGATTAGCCATCAGCTGTGCTGTCGAACGCTAGCAATGGCACCAAGAATAAAAGACCAAATCCACTGAAAACAGGCCAGATTCATCAAGCCCTTTTTTTGTCAGCACTAATTTCAAACCCAAACTCCTACTCTGAATTCCAGCCAAAACAAGCCCACGCCAGTGTCGGACTCGATCCATCACAGCATCTAAATATAGAGCAGGAAAACGCACTGGAAGCACTCAGTTCAACTAATGTGTCCTTCCTGTTCTGCTATTGGTTTTATTGTGCCAGCAGGATTTATTTTGCTAATGCACACAAATAAAATAAGCAGTATGTATGAGCAGGATATCAAATAACACGTGACTCAGCAGAATGAAAACAAACACAGTAAAAAGCTAATTAAGGTCGGTGTAAATCATAATCAAGCGCCCTTCTGATTCCAGGAGAAACAGGGAACCAGGAAGGGTTTATAAAAAAGAGTTTATAAAAATGAAAAGGAAGCGTAAAGGAATTTTGTGTTTTACATGACATGACATAACAAACAAAAACAAAAAATGACTTCAAAGGAACAAGAAACACAATGCTTTAGTTTCAGTGCCTTAAGTGTAAAACTCTTTTTACTGGGTGATTTATCTATAAAAAATTATTCATTTTAATTGCTATTTAAATAATGTCAACAAAAACGTTGTCCCATGTTTTCATGTCCCCATCAAAACACCTACAGAGTACAGGTCCATAGGCGGAGCTTTATTTTAGCCACTTCTCTGCATTTTAGAGCAGGAAATGAAACTGCATCCCGGTCCCTCATGGCCACATGGTGAGCAGTTAGATCCCATAGGAGTAAATGTGTAGCATTAAGAAACGTCAGTGCAGATTTAACAGAATTAAGTGCTTTAATGAAAAATATGCTGATATTATGTATGTACGACATTAAACACTATACATAACAAAAACACTGAACTCAAAATGGGTAGCTTTGTATCCCACATTCCATAAATGAACTTTATGGACTGGGAAGTGAAAATTTAAAACTAATTTAAAACAGCGTTTACACACTACATACTATCAAACTTCAGCTTTCCATAATACAGGTCCTTTAAATGATTTATGGAATTACACTTAATGCATGAAAGGGGTTAAAAGGTCCTTATGGTTTTGAACAGTGCCACTTTCAGGATGTAAATATCCAGATGTTAAAGTAATTCTTACTTTATCTGAATATTAGTGTTATAGTAATGAAATAATACAGGATAACTGTAAGTGTGGGTTAAACTACAGGCGGTGATTGTTCAGCCTTATTCAGCCGTACCTACAAAAGCATGTCCTAGAACTACTACGATCTTTGACTCCATGCTTTCCCAGTTGGGATTTTGCTGGATATGTAAATAATAAAGGGCCAAAGTCATACAGCATATAGCTGTCCTTGCTTTTCTAAATGGAAGGCTCATGTTTATACAGTACACATAGTAACTAATAGTCAGAAACATCTCAGTTAGTGTACAGACCATATACGGAAACTAAGCTGCAGTCACAGCCCATCCAGCAGAGATACATGCACCTGTACTCTTACAGTACCTTAGCATGTCCACTTACAATGCAGCTGCAATGCAGGGCAGCCAATAAGAACAGAGGTCATTTACATATGACTCTTAGAGGAAGAGTAACAGGACCGGCCTGTTTAATGGGTGGAGAATGGTCACGTTTAATACATTACAACCCTTATGAAATGATAATATATGGCAACGTATTGGAAAATATAGTGCAATATATTAAATAATATAATGTCATATATGGGAAACAAGTGCATATATTTTGCATATATTTATATAGTGATAAATATATTACAATATATTGTATAATACATAAGGAATTGCCGCTTTTTTTGCTGCATTTACTTATATATTGTAATATATTTCATTTTGTATGTAATAGACATCATATGTATTTCTACATACATGTCGTCATATATATATATATATATATATATATATATATATATATATATATATATATATATATAATATATGATGTGTAATTATATTTATCACTATATAAATATATGCAAAATATATGCACTTGTTACCCATATATGACATTATATTATTTAATATATTGCACTATATTTTCCAGTACATTGCCATTGATTTTCGTTTCATAAGGGAAGCTTCATTGATCAGTTCTGATATTTTGCTCAGATCAGATTTGGTTAATCTGACTGTTCATATTCATAACTGTAAGTGGCCTGTATCCGTCTATAATGTGGACAAAACTGTTCCTGTAACAGCACACATGTACACGTCGCCTCCGTCACCGTTTACGCACGTCACATCAGCGAGATGATTCGTTTTATTGAGGAAGCCTAAATGCACCGGTTAGCAGGCAAAGCCCCTCGACTGTACATGATCAGGCAGTGTTGTACCAAGAACACACATGCATACAGATAAAAAGACACATCACATCTAATCAGAGTGTTCATATTCAAAAGGACATGTATCTGATCTAGAACCAGGTACAGTCTGATTGTAAAAGACTGGATGTGTGTGTCACATCAGCCTGGTAATGTGGACGCAGCTACAGTTCCCCATTTAGACTGACTGAAGGAGCGAAACAGGACAATGTTATATATGGGCTCGTTATCTGTTTAGCCCCACATTATGTGTTGTGTAGACATTAACATGTAATCCACTGCTAATAACAGCACATGAATGATGATCAGAGAGAATTTTGTATGTGTCTGTTGTAACGGTCGATTTCGTGCTCTTGACGCCTGCGCATGCGCGCTGAGCTGTAGCTCTCTGCGCGGGACGATAAAGCTAGTTGTAGCTTAGCCTCCCGTCTGATGCAGCTGCTTCTAAGTTACTCCGGACAGTAATGGTGAGATGTGTGGTTACTTGGTCCAATAAACACCACTTCTACCCCGCATGGAGTGTCCTGGGCGTGTGTCTTTAGAGAGTCCCGGGACCCGAGCCTTTTCCCGGGTCTGGCTCTTTCACCGCACCTTTCACCCTTACATGTCTTGCTTTACCAGCAGCTGTTCTTCATGATGTGTAAACATTTTATGAATATGTCAGTTATTGTCTATAAAATGACCACTTAAAAAATTAGGAACTGCATTTTTGTGGTCATCAATACAATGAAAACGGTAGAATGATTTGACCCGGGTCAGTGGAAAAGAAAGTTAAACAGAAGATGGATTACTGAGCGGCTGAATTGGGCACCAGTTAACTCAGGGATGGGAGTTTTTTCATTTTCTCAATTTTCTCATGACAACAAATGTGTTTCTTGAAGCCTAACCTGCATGAATCAGCTAGCTATCCTTACCGGCAGTGTAAATGGAGGCATGCCCCCCTCTTTCATCCTTGCTAGACTGTTGCTGTTGTTGTGATCTGCGTAACTAGATTCATTTGAGCTCTGATCCGTTTGAGATCCAAACAGTAAAACTGATTACAGAAGGGGAGGCCGAGACAGCTGACACAGTTGTTGTGCTTCTAGGACAACTTGAGTAAGACATCAAGTAGCCTATTACTGTATTGGCCACTTACCATAAACTTACTTAACTCACATATACAGTAAAGAGCATTGAACAGACGAAGGACTGAGGGGTCTTTCTCAGGGGTTTTAAGTAAACGTAGCTGATAACAGTTCTCAGGATAGCCCAAACACCAGTGATGTAATGTTGTAATATAATGATATAAGCTGATTTAGGATGAGCGTCTTTAATCACGAATATGAGTTAATCTGTCTCAGCGTTCTGCCCTGTGCCTTTTAGCGGACCGTTTTAGCTGAAGTTGAACATTCTTACACTTATTAGAGTGGGACCTCTGATGAATCTGTCTGGTTGATGTATTGGTGTCTTAAAGAACAGGAAGTAGTCATAGGCCTTGGTTCACAACACGACCTGAGGCTGCTTAATGCCACTATTTACCCTTCCGCATGAATGAATGCTGCAGTATGAGGGTAGTCTATTAAGGAAGAATTCATTTACTTCAAGTACATTTCATTTCTGCTCATTTGCACATCCATGGTTTATATTTTGACAGGATAAATATAGAGAGTGTTATTAACCTGCTGCTAAAAAGTCAGTAAAACTGTAGATTGTAGATTCATCGTCTACTGTTTTTACTGATACAGGGGGTTGGACAATGAAACTGAACTACCTTACCATTTTAGTGTGGGAGGTCTCATGGCTAACTGGAACCAGCCTGGTGGCCACACTTCATTAATTGCACATTGCACCAGTAAGAGCAGAGTGTGAAGGTTCAGTTAGCAGGTAAGAGCACAGTCCTGCTCAAAAATACTGCAATGCACACAACATTATGGGACATACCAGAGTTTCAAAAGAGGACAACTGTTGGTGCACGTCTTGCTGGCGCATCTGTGACCAAGACAGCAAGTCTTTGTGATGTATAAAGAGCCACGGTATCCAGGGTAATGTCAGCATACCACCAAGAAGGACGAACCTCCACCAGCATCACGTAGTGACCTGGCCACTATCCTGCAAGAAGAATGGCTTAAACTCCCTCTGACCACTGTGCAGGACTCGTATATGTCATTCCCAAGACCAACTGACGCTGTATTGGCCGCAAAAGGAGGCCCTACACCATACTAATAAATGACTGTGGTCTAAACCAGTTGTGTTCAGTTTTCATTGTCCAACCCCTGTAGCTAGCCTAAGCATATAAAATCCTCAAGCTAAATTCAACATTTACATGAGAGTTTATTTGGTAAATTGAGCGATAATATTCAGAAAAAAATATTTATTTCAAAAATTGAAAGATTCAAATTCATAATAGTTCATTTTCGTACTCAAAATACACAAAATATACACATTACGCCATAAATGTACACAGTACTAAACACCAGAATAGCTCTGCTTATCCAAATATACAGTTTTATATTACAGTAATTTGAGGGTATGAATAAAGCGATGATATATACAGCCGTTGCAGCCCTATTTGAAATAGTCGCATATGTCACATAGTGAGTAATGATCTTTTAGTCCCCTGTCTTTACATC